>JAKCPI010001249.1:0-104769 GCA_023213315.1 Euborellia annulipes
TTTATAATATTGTCTAGTGAAATGACAAGCCTGGAAAGAGAAATACTTTCACTTATTTATTCATAATATTTTAGTTATTTAATTAAAATTACAATATTTATAAATTAAAACAATTTATTTTGATCTTTTACTTAATTTAGCATACATCACTTAGACCCCCTAAAATAGCCAGATTTTAGGTCGCATCCTCTCCCCCTTTCCCATAAAACTTTTATTTTGGCCACATTGGTGTATTTAAGGCAGCCCAAAGACGTCCAACCTTGGGAAAAAGAATAAATTAGCGAGTTTTGCTCCCCCTGCCCTTAGGGGTTTGTTATACCGGCCATCTATTAACTCTGAAATATCAAAAGATGTTTGAAAACAAAGGAAAACAAAAATAATTTTGAAAAATATGGTGAGACTGTCGCACAGCACACAACTTTCTCTTATTTCAACTTTCTCTTTTTCAATGTGGCCAACCAATTACCTTCGGTAATCGAAAGTTGTGTTCTGTGCTTGCCACACCAGATTTTTTGTGTCGACATATATTTATTATCCGACAGTACATTTGAATTCAAGATGTAAAATTTATAATTGAGAAAATATTTATATTTTGTTACCATGGCAACCATTTCCCCTATCCTTCCTATCAAATACAAGAGTAAAGTGGTGTTCAGAATAATATCAATGGTAAAATGAAAATATACATTTGAAAGAGCTTCTAAAAATTAATTGTTTTTTGAATTTTAATCAAAATCGTAAGAGCGAATTTTGTGAAAATAAAAAAAAAGTGAAAAAGTACATCAGTAAAGTACTAGTACTTTTTGGCCTATTTTGATAAAAAGAATATTTTCACGCTCGCGGTGGGTGTGTAACTTAAATATAAAATTTCAGCCTCATAGCTCAATTCCTTCATGCTTAAAATTGAACCCAGACAGACAGGCAGACAGACCATGTCGCGAAAACCACTTTTTTGGATTCAGGGACCACAAAACGTATATATCCATCAAAATCTCGACATCGAATTTTTGACATGAATCCAATACTTTCTCTATCTATATATGTATATTCACATACACATATAGTTAAGTTAAAAATTATTCCCTCAAAAACTTATAGGATGTTAAATTGGCTGTCTACTATCGACCCTTTGGATTTTCATTGTATTATTCACTTCACGTTACATATTTGAGAGAAATCTTGTAAATATTTTAGATCAAAAGTCAGATATATTTTTGATACTTTCACCTTAGATAAAAGAGTAGGGGGTCCAGTAAACCCATATTTGACAAAGAAATCACTTTGTGTTGGATATCATATTAGTTAATAGCAAAAAGAAATCATACTAAAAAAAAAAAAGTGAAATAATAATCCTATGGAGATAGTATAGTATTTTAATTCATATTAATTCATAAGACACGATACCGCCTTAGGCTACTTTATAAAAATATTTTTAAAAAAACCGAAGGTTAACAATATCATTTAAATATCTTTAATTTTATAATTATTTGAAAGGCCACCGGGGGGGGGGGGGGGGGCTACTTCGCTTTCAAAACTCTATTCAGTTTAGAGTATATCATTCAGTAGTAAAGAAGCACTTAAAAGAATGCGAAAATTCCTAAATTTAATTAAACTTTTTTTATGCATAATTATATGGTCTATATTTTATTTAACTCAAGGACAACTACTAAAGTAGTAGTGAATTCACCTCAGCAATCTAAACAAGAGATCATCTGTCTGCATGGCGGCAACCAACCAAGGTAGGAGATCTACTACTAACTTATTATTTATTTAACAAATATACCAAATAGATGATATAATTAACAATTAAGTAATTAGGAATGATAATTAATAAAACGAGTTTATAACTTCTAATTGAGCCCCTTCTTTTCTAATCCATTACATAATCACTAATTTTCCTTTTCAACAAATCTTTATTTTTAAAGCCTCTTAACGTCTGTCAATCGGTTAGTCTCTGGACATGATTACTTCCCCTTCTTTAATCAATGATGATTACTTAAATGAATGACAGAAATTAGAAATGAATCTATCAAAAGCAGAGCAACATAAAAAGTCACGAGGACTTTTGAATTATAATTAGTTTGTTTTGCTTAATTGAGCTCCCATAAAATTCAATTCTGTGTACGCCACCTGGGAGATTTTATGTTCAATCTGCCTTTGAAAGACATAAAAATGTTTATAGACTATAAAAAAAAAATTATCAAACCGATTCTGATTAAATATAGATTTGAGAAGATTAAGAGACTTTATTTTACAGAGATCTGGTGTAACTAGTCGCACAGCACACAACTTTCGATTACCAAAAATAAGAGAAAGTTGTGTGCTGTGCTTGTCAAACCAGATTTTTTTGTGTCGAGATATATTTAGTTTCCCTCAGCACCTTAGTTACAAACTTGCCTTTTAAATGTTGACTACTTGAAATAAACTATAGTTAATTTTAAAAATTTTAATCTCATAGGCTTATATGGATATTTTATACACAATAGAGAATCCTAAATAAATACAAAATTTCATAATTGGAAAAAAAATTTTAAATGTGGGACCCCCTTTTGAATCGAAATTTTACATACAAATCCCCATAGAAATTTAACATTGGCTTTATGGAAGGAAGAATGAAAAATGAATTTGAAAAATACTACATCGGTAAAGTGTACTTCAAACAATTTTCAGGGCAAAATTAGAATAAATATTTTAAAGATTAAAGATAAAAATTAATTGATTTTTGAATTTTAATCAAAATCGTTAGAGTTAATTTTGAGATAGTTGAAAAAAACTGAAAAAGTACATCAGTAAAGGGTGCTTCAAACAATTTTCAAGAAAAATTTTACTGATATACTTTTTAAAGAGCATGTAAAAAATAATTGATTTTTGAATTTTAATCAAAATCGTTGGAGCCGATTTTGAGAAATTCGAAAAAAACTGAAAAAGTACTTCAGTAAAGTTCTTGTACTTTTTGGCCGATTCTGTTCAAAAGTCTATTTTCATGTCTAAGGGGGGTGCCTATCTTAAATTAAAATTTCAACCTCGTAGCACATTTCTTTCATGCTTAAAAATTGTCCACACAGATAGACACACAGACCAATTGCGGGACCCACTTTTTGGGACTCAGGGGACCTTAAAACATGTATTCCCATCAAAATCTCGACATCGAATTTTCGACATGATGACATGATTTTTGATCATGATACATTCTCTCTGTAACAGAAAGTAAAAATTATATACCAGCCTATTCAGCGACGCCGTTTTTCCGTTCCCAATCTCCATGCCTATCTGTCGTTTCAGGCACCATCTTCAAGTCGTAGGAATCCCTGGATCCTTGGTCTTTTACGTTTTCTTCTTTATATATGCCAATCTCAGATATTATGCGGCTTTCTATCATCCAAGTTACTTATTTGATTCAACGATCTTCATGGGCCCATTCATAATTTCGTTTTCTTATGATGATTTTAGTGACACCAGAAGTCCATTCCTAAAGACATTTAAACAAGTGAATACAAATTTTTATCATGTGGAATAGAAAGATTAAATAAAGATTAAAAAATCTCGGTCTTCTGAGGAGCCCGTGCCTCCTCCATTGAAGTTTTGAAACAAATTAATTTCATATAAAACTTTATATGTTTAATGGAAAGAGGATGCAGCCAAATAAAACTTTATATGCAATTTAAAATTTAGAGAGTATAAAAAATTTACACATTTGTTTAAAATTTATTTAGAGAAAAAGGTTTTCATTTCTAAACCTCCTACAAAATATCTGGCTTATCTCTGCTGAAAATTAATCCCACTCTTTTTTCAGCTTTAAAAAATAATATAAATTTTTAATATTTAAATAATAGAGAGCAAAAATTTCTCTATGTGGACTGGACTTTGATCAGATTACCAGAGTATCAGTGTTCTGAAAATTTTTTTTAATTCATGGACACAGCATAATAGGAAGATGAAAAATAAAAAGAATTTAAAAAGGGAAAAAGGAAAAAGGAGGAAGATAGTGTAAAGGATCCATTTCTGAGCAGAGGAGACACCAAATTAATTTATACACAGTTTTTACTGTAGAAATTTAACAGATAGGGCTAGAGTCGAGAGGAAGGTTTGATAATTTTTTTCTAAAATCTAATCTCCCTTACCTTAATCATGTTCATCCCTAATGAGCAATTTAAAAATAATAATTGAGCTTCAAATGAAGGCAACAAGTTGAATTTTTACTTTGATTTTTTTCGAAGATAATAAATAGGCCTACATTAACTTGCCAGGTGAAAAAATTTTCAAACAGTAGGAATTAATTTTAGGAAAGTTTAATAAAGGAATATCTTTTGAATAAGGGTTTGAAATAGAAATATTTTCATAAATTACTTTTCAATTTCAGATTTGAAAAAAGGAGATAAATTCTTATAATTACTTGTTTGCTTACTTTTTTGTATTATCTTGATTAATAGCAAAAGAAAAATTGAAAGTGTTTTTTGTCTTTTGGCCATATGGAGTCATAAGACATTAAACGATATATATATGAAATGTTAATTATGGTACAAATGATTCAAACATTCAATTGATTTAAATAAATCAATTTTCATCGGATTGACTGGAATTCAAACTCACACCCCCTTGAGGATTTTAAGGTTATTGTCATGAACTTTATTTAACCTCTTGGTCACGGGAGTCAATAAATTAAATATTATTCATTACCATTATTATTAAAAAAATATCGATTGGAAAAATATAAAACAAGCTGGGGTCTATCAAGAAATCTTTGTAGGTAGGTCGTCGCTATGGGTTCTTTAATTAAGAAATAAACATAGCTGCTTGGCCTTATTTTTTCTACTACTATTGGAAATAAGGCATTCATTTAAATGAATATTTTATTTCGGAAAATAATTAAAATGAATACCTTGGATTGTTTGAGGATGTTTCTTTCTTTTTCTTCTTCCTTTGCGTTGCTTTGCATGTAATGGCGGCTTCCCTTTGATCGTAGATGCCAAAGAGTTATACTCTTTGGTAGATGCCTTTGATCACCTTTGATTTCTCATCTCGTTTTGGACCAAAAGGAACATGGAGCTGATAAGCAAGATGGCCGCCCTAAAATCTAGAAAATTCAATTCAAATTTCATGGATTTCAAAAAAATATGTTTTAACAACTTGGTGATTTTTATTTTTATTTTACTAAACCAAAAGAGGATAATTATTTTTAATCATGAATCTAATAATTCAATACATTCTCACCAATTTGACCCTTATATCATCAAGTTTAATTGTTTATAAAAAAATATATTATTTTTCATTAAATTTGTTAACATAAACGAAAATAAATTGCTTAAAAAATAAACACATACTTATTAAGGTATGTATTATATATTTAATTTGGTTCATATCTCTGAAGCTCTAAAATTAGGCATAATTATTGTATTTAAATAGTGAAAACTTGACAAGATAATCAATTCTTACTAAAGAATTGTCAGAAATTCAAAAAATTAACCTTGCTCCCTTTTATGTATTTTTAGTCTTGACTGAGGATGGCTGTGTGATTCGGCCGAAATATCCATAGAAATTTTTGTATATTTCTAAATAATTGTCTATTTTATTTACACAATTAGGAAACTAAGGTCTTGATAATGGGGATTGAAACCATAATGTGAATATGCACAGATGGTTGGCTATAATTAAGTTTTCCAATAAAAAAGAAAAATCTAAATTTTATTATTTGTTTCTTAAATAACTAGCTTACAACCTGCTAAAAATCCCAGGTAGGCTAATCTTAAACTATTTACTAGGAATTGATAATTGAAGGGTGTCTGGAAGAAGGGCATAAGTTACAATTTTAAAATTTTACAGGAGAAGCGAAAAACTGAAATTGTTCATGTTAAGGAACTAATTAATTGCAAAAGTCACACATGACCTTCTTGACTCCTTT
The DNA here is from genome assembly GCA_023213315.1 of Euborellia annulipes. NCBI lineage: Eukaryota > Metazoa > Arthropoda > Insecta > Dermaptera > Anisolabididae > Euborellia > Euborellia annulipes. The sequence goes on from JAKCPI010001249.1 coordinate 5,900, forward strand.
TTTGACTAAAAAAATTAATGTGTTAAACCACCAGGGAATTACATTAGAAAAAGGGTTTTAAAGACAAGTAAAAACTCGAACTTATTTGAAAAATGTAACATATGCCCTTCTTCCAGACACACATTCAATTATTGTCGGCTACTAAGATAGTTGAGATTAGTTAGGAAAAATTTAAGTTAATTATGGGCATTGAATACCTTGATGAGAACACCTCTATCAAATTAAATGAAACTGCTTTGTTTTTTAATATATATATATATAGCCGATGCTGTTTCTCGTTTTCCCCTTGCCCTTATGTCGGACCAAGCATTCTCCTATAGGCTTCTCGGATTCCATGGATCTCTCTATGATCTTGGTGGCCTTCCACCCTGCCACCCCAGATTTCCAACGACATTTATATGTCATTCTTAGTACCTAGTCAAACTACATCATGTTTTATACTCGATGGTGTCCATTAAGCTGATTTGAACATTCATTTGTATCTTATATGGTGCCTTCTATAGGCTCACATCTTCAAAAATCCATTTCTAACGCCATCAAGAGTGAGCTTCTGTTCTTATTGATCAGTGTCCATATTGCTCTTGTTTCTGGTGGTCTTGTCTGTCGTTCATTATTCGTTGTTATTTAATCCTCCTCCTCTACTCTTCACAAGTCTCTAGATCTCTCTATCATCCCTATTAGTCCAGGCGCTGGAGGTAGTTTAGTATGCAAAATGTGAGGACCTAAATCCTCCAATGGATTTTAGCTTTTTTTCATTGTTTGGGGTCTAAGGTATAAGAATATGAACATGGTTGCAGGTCTTTAACTACCATAGCAGGTATTCCATTTATTTCATATACAAATAAGGGGAGAGGGGGTAAAAAAATTGATCCTGCAAGATCCAGATTCTTAATCTTGGAGCTATTCTCAGCCAAAATCTTTTGGCGCAATCTTTCGGTCCTCACATTTTGCATACTCAACTAACTCAAGCGCCCGGTCTTTATAAAGTAAACAATTTCTTTATAGAATATTAATAGTCAATAATTATATTATAAATATAAATTTAAATATATATATATTATATATATATAATTTAAATATATATATATAAATATAAATTTAAAAAAAATTAATTTTTAATTTTCCCATTCTCCGTCTCCCATAACTCTCAAATTGTTGAAATAGATTTTAAAATTTTTAAAATTAATTTTTTATGATGATCATTAAAATTAATGTAAAAGCTGTTGTTATATGATCTTACTTTATATAAAAAAGACACATAATCAAATTTATAATCAGCTTTTGCATTCATATGATATAGACTTCAAAAAATTGCTTATCCAATAAGAATTTTATCTACTTTTTTTCAAAAGATTAATTTGCAAATTGCATTTTTTTAATTACAATATAATTCTTATGCCTTTTGGTAAAAATGAAGAAACAGCAGTTGCTGAGGCTTCTTGTGGAATTTTTTTCTGAATCTAGCTTTAAATGCGAATCAAGATATTAATCGATTCAGTGGAGAGAAGAGAGGAGCAAGAAAATTTTGCAGCAAAAGATAATTTTTCCCTAGGACTTATTGTCTCTTCGCGCTCTGATCTTGATAAAATAACTAATTCCATAATTAATAGATTAAGAATTTAATTAATATTATAAAAAATATAACATTTTTGCCTGTACCTTCCATCCCCAGAGAGGTCGCGCATGCGCGCTTTGCACCTGCTCTGAGTGTTCATCGTCGTCGTCGCCGCCACCGTCAGTCGTGGAGGGGCAGTCGACGGGTTCCAGCTCGGTCAATCGATACAAGAGAGTCCAGAGGAAACCCCCTTTTGGGGGCCAACGAGGGTCGGGGAGTGTTGCCTTCGCCGTCACTGTCACGGTCAAAGCTGCCAAAAATTAAAGGTAAACATTAACACTCCAGCACTCACATTAATTAATTTTTAAAATTCAACTATATAAAAAGAATTTAATACTAAAATAAATAATAATCCACCCTTTTTATTTAATATATATATAATTCTGTTTTTACGATATGTTCCAGAAAAAACTGTGTAACCGTCTTCATTTATTTTGTAAAAAAAATTTTCATTTTTTTTTATTTTGCAGTTCTCTTTTTCAACATTTTTTTTTTTTTTTTGCTTAAAAAATAAAATATAAAAAAATAAAATTAATTAATTGCTAAATCAAATGCACTCTGGTAAAAAAGAGATTGAATTATTTTTGTAAACCGTGTAAAAACAGAATTAGCTATATATATATATTTATTTATTTTTTCGAAATCAATTTTAAAGCTATTATTCAATTTTTTTTTTTTAAACTATCCTTTAGTGTTCAAATTAATCCAAGAGTAGTATTATGGTACCACATATTTCAAAATAAAAGTGAATCTTTTATGTTTAAGAGAAAATTATTAAAAGGACTATTGTTGATAGATTTTTTTATGACATTCTTTAATGTAGAATAGGATAGTAAATGTTACTTTACAGTTTGTTAATGACGATGATGGACCATGAGTTAGATGGAGAGTTGTCTTAAAGAATCATCGAGTTAGAAAGGGGTTCGGAAGTCGAGATATTCAACCTGCCAGGTCCCAATGACTGTTGTTTGTTAAAGAGGTCCGCGGCCACTGGTTATGTGGTGAATTGACTGTGAAGTCATCAAATAAATTTTGCGATTTTGATCCGAATGAACAGTGAGGCACAATATTAAGTCCCATCCAAGCGTTTTCTAATTCTGATTATTTCATTGTTTTTCAAAGAAAATGAAAATCTTTATTGGAAATTTTCTTCCATCCAATTCCATTAAAAAATGTATAAAAACAATGAAATAATCACAAGTAGAAAATGCATGGATGGGACTTAATATTGTTCCTCACTGAACATCAAATGAATGAATTCTATTAGAAAACAACAAGAAATTTGAGGACTTCGCTAAAATAAGACATTTCAAAGACTAAATATTCAGGCTGGCTTGATTTATAAAAAAATAAATTACGGTATTATATTAAAACTAAAAACTCCCCCTCGCCAAGGACAATAGATTGGATATCAAGTGGAATAAATAAATAAATAAATGTGCCTGGATCGTTAATCTCTATATATACAAGTTTCCCTTTAAAGTCAATATGCAGAAAAGACAAAAATAAAGCCCTCGGGCTTGGCATAGTTGGTAGCGCGTCTGCCTTAATTTCCAAGGGTCGAGGGTTCGCATCCCAGGCAGTCCAATGATTTTATTTAAGCCATTTGGATACCAAATGGCTTAAATAAGAATGCCTGGACCCCAATATATATATTTTCATAATAACGGTTATCGTATAAAGTCTTATATGGTCTAAGTTGCCGAAAAGACTGTGAGTGTGAATGGGAAAAAAAGTATGAGTGTTTAAAAAAAAAAAAAGACGAGCTGAGTCGGAAGTATTACGGGGACTAACTTCATAAATTTTAAAACTATTTACTATTATTCATTAAAATGTGAGAAAGCTTATTATGTTTGGTTCTGGTAGGGATGAACAAGATCTAACAAAAAAAAAAAAAAAAAAAATCTTTATATATATTTATGTGATATTGAAAGCCTTGTAAAAAAAAAAACTTGTTAATATTCAGCTGAAGCCTTATAATGAAATATTTTTGTCCATAGGCCTGAAGATCAGGAGAGATACCTCGAAACTGTAACATAAAAAATCATCGTTTTTATTCTCTTGTTCATCGTCACCAGAACCAAACATAATAAATAAGCTTTCGCACATTTTAATGAATATTATTTGTACAACTCCACTTGTTGAAATATTTACTATTAAGATTTTAGATTGATAAATTTTAAATTTCAACTCTGAAAAAGTTTTTTTTTTTAATTTAAAGATTAGATTTTGTTTGTTTTTTGCAAATTACTCTTGTATAGATGTGACACTACTAAGTTGTTCATAAATAGTAATTTTCTTCTTTATTTAGCTTTTCTTTTACAAGTATTATCATAGTAATATTAATGAATCTTTTAAAGGAGATATAATATTACAAAATATGCAAATCATTTTGGACAAGTCAGCATTTGATGTGATTATTACTATTACTATTATTTTCTTTCTCATCAAATTGATAAAATATAACACCAAAAAGTTAAAAATCTCATTTATTTATATCAAATATAAAAATTAAGTTTCCCGAAAAGTTTATTATCGAAAGCAAACAAAAATCTCTCAAATAATAATGTAAATATTTTTATTCTTAATTCTCTTATGAAACCATAACAAAAGTTTCTTTATAAATGCTTACCTAACTGGATTATTTTTTTTTTTTTTTTACTCAGCAAAATGGTCGTCTGTTATTTGATTGGAGGCATATTGGCGATAATAGTACTTCTATATGGACTAGTGGAAATAAATTATTTTCTTCGAATTACACTAAGTATGGTGCTGGCGAGATTTTGTAAAAAAAAATTGGGAATACTCGAGTCCACCTATGTTCATGGTGAGTAAAGAAATCTGCAATTTTATATATGATCCGTACAGAATTCAAAGTGATAATTTTCGGTTAACTACCCTGTGATCAGTCAATAAATTTCAACTACCATTTTTTTTTTTTTTTCAATTATTTTTTTTTTATTTCTATTTTTCGAATCCTAGTCCCAATTAGTCTGATAACACTACTCGGCAAAATGAAATTTTTTTTCGAGCCCCGAGATAATTCCTTCAGATTCTTAAGTAAAATGACTCAGAGGCGTACCGAGGCAGTTGGGGGCCTGGGGCGGCACTAGAAGCGGGGGCCTTATATTGAATTTTTTTTTTTTTTGGGGGGCTGCTCATCTTTAAATATCCTTCTCCTCCATACACAAAAATATTTTTAAAATACCGTATATCCCTGAACCCCAAGGGCCCCGGGGCCTCTCAAAGGGAAATTTTGATTAAATTTTGTTTTTACTTGAGCCCTGAGGGCCCCGGGGCCTCTCAAAGAGAAAATTTCATTAAATTTTGTTTTTACTTGAGCCTTGAGGGCCCCGGGGCCTCTCAAAGGGAAATTTTCATTAAATTTTCTTTTTTTTATCTAAATTTTTCCATTTTTACTTGAGCCCTGAGGGCCCCGGGACCTCTCAAAGGGAAATTTTCATTAAATTTTCTTTTTTTTATCTAAATTTTTCCATTTTTACTTGAGCCCTGAGGGCCCCGGGGCCTCTCAAAGAGAAATTTTCATTAAATTTTGTTTTTACTTGAGCCCTGAAGGCCCCGGGGCCTCTCAAATGGAAATTTTTATTAAATTTTGTTTTTACTTGAGCCCTGAGGGCCCCGGGGCCTCTCAAAGGGAAATTTTCATTAAATTTTTTTTTATAAATATATGGGGGCCTAAGCCGGCTCGGGGCCTGGGGCGGACCGCCCCCTCGCCCCCCCCCTCGGTACGCCACTGAAATGACTTCCTGAATCCAAATATGACTTTCGTTTTACCCCACCACGTACCGTTTTCGGGGGAGAACCCCCTACTTATTTCCACCCCTTTTCGTTTTTAAGACCATGAATAAAATTTGGAGGGATGAAAAAGAATATGTCACTTTAATATTTCTTCTAAAGGGCTTCGGAATCGCCACGCTTTACCCGTTGTATCCTATATATAATATATATATATATATTTTTTTTTTTTGTTGAAGAATGTTTAAGGAAAGGTGAGGGGGTCTATTAGCTGGAATATGTAGAAGATCAGTGAAAGAATTAGGAAAAAAACAGAAAAAAATCGATCATTTTTAATGTTTTTTTTTTTTTTTCTGAAATTTAAAGGCCAAAATCCTCCCCACATCCCCCTTGGAAACAAATGTTCATGTTTTTGAAAATTTTCACCTCTCTAGACCTTCTGAAGAAATGTTAAGTTCTTTTTCATCCCTCCAAATTGAATTCATCGCCTTAAAATTAACGGAAAGGGGTCGAAATAAGTAGGGGGTGGTGGAAAACGGAGGTCATATTTGGATTCAGGTCTGAATTTCTACTGTATAAGAATTTTTTTTTTTGTATTTAAGGTATATGCCTGACAACGGACCTAGACACTCTTCTCTATCATATGAATAATGCACGCTATTTACGAGAATTGGATTTTGCGCGTGTCGATTTTTATGAGAGAACAGGTTTATATAAAGCAATTCGCAACTCAGGTGGAGGTGTGGTGCAGGGAGCAGCTACCATTCGTTATAGACGTTTCGTGCGACCTTTTTCTATCTTCAAAATCACTTCGAAGGTAATATAAAAATTTTGCGTTATTAAAGAAAAAAAAAATAAATCTTTTTTCTTTCCTTAATTACTAACTTATTTATTTAATCTTTTTTTTAAAAAATAATTAATAATAAAAAAAATAAAAAAATAAGGGGGAGGGGGAGGGGGGGGGATTGAATCTTTCGTCCGAAACTATTGAGGCATTTTAAAGTATTTTTTATTTTTCATGCGGTTTAATTATTCAAATTCGTGAGCTTTTTGCACAATAGAATGTTTTTTTTTTTAATTACGATTAATTAAAAAATATTTTTTTTATATTTATAGAAAATGCAAAAAACTTTCTATTAAGAAAATTCTTTTTTTTTTTTTAAATCTAAAAATCATTAATATCCAACCTATAATAATTAAATAAAGTGGTAACCAAGTCAAAAATAAATTTCGTATGTATTTAAAAATTAACGGCCAAATAGTTCAGCACTCAACTAAACCCGTCTCAATAACAGTTGCATCCCACTGAACAGACTCGGTAACAAAGCAAGCAAATGACATATTTCCATTTTAGTTTTATTATGATGTAAAATTAATTAATATTAATTACCTTGTATATATGAATTTTTTATTATTATCTATGTAAATACATTCTAAGTTACGCCTATCAAGATTGTATAATTTGAATAATAAATAATTATATTTTCTTGGTAAATGTTCAACTGTAAAAGAATTCTTATTCATATCTTTAAAATGAAATTTAGGGAATATGCAAATTTTTCGTTATCATTTAAAATAGAAGTTGAAAAAAATCGAACTTTATTGATAACGAAAACAGCACAAGAAGTATACAGTGAGCGCCACAATTAAGTCCCCACCTGATAGCTTTAGCCTTAAGTATTTGGTATAATATATGGTAAATGGTGAAATTTGGAAAGGTAAAATAAAATCATCTGTACCAGATTTTAAGTTTTCCCTTTTCGGTCATTAAAATTATTTCACTATAGGCCTACACCATATACTTAAGGCTCTAGCTATCAGGTGGGGACTTAATTGTGGCGCTCACTGTACAGGTTATTGGGGGTACTCTAGGATGTCTATTCTAAGTTTTCGACCTCGCGGACTCTGTGCCATCTTGGGGGGGGGGGGGGGGGGGGGCTAAAACCTCAAAATTTTAGGACTACTTTTTCAGTTTTTATTTTGTTTTGTCATAACTAAGCATATTTTGTATACCATGGTAGAATACAAAGTAGAATATTAGAGAGTTGTAGAGCATTAAATTTACTAAAATTTGGTTGATAAAACGAATTTGTAGACCCAATTTTAACCGAGATCCGAGATAGGGCCGATCAAAGTTAGACAAAGATTCTCGAAATGTAAAACAAATAGAAACTGATCGGCATTATCTCGATTAATATTGGGTCTGGACATTCGTTTTATCAACCAAATTTAATGCTCTACAACTTTGTAATGTACTATATTGTACAAAATATGCTTAGTTTATGAGATATAAGTGATAAACTGAAAAAAAGTACACAAATTTTGAGCTTTTTGCATCTCCCTACCCACAGGGTTCCCGAGGTCTAAAACTTGGATGGACATCCTAGAGTACCCCCCAAATAACCTATGTCTCAACATATTATTAATAAATAAATATTGTCTAAATGTCCAGTGTTCTTATTATTTTGTCTAACCCCTTTATATATACCTCTATATTTTTATCTAATAAATTAAGTATTGTAATTTAGACAACATTCATCAAATCATTTTAAATTTTAGATAATTTATTGGGATGCTAAATCCATTTTCATGGAACATCGATTCATCACTCCAAAAGATTCATTCGTCCGAGCAATTGCTATATGTCAACAGAGAGTAATCGACTGTCGAGCTGATGAGGTGATAAAAATAAAAATTCTTTTATTTCAAATTTAGAAATTTATTGTATTATTTTTGTCGAAATTCACTCTTTTAAAAATAACCTTTAATTTAATATTAATACTAACTGTCCCAATTTCCTAATCATCCAACTAATCATGGGGGATTTATTATTTATTATATTATTTATATTTATTAGTCAGTTAGCTGATTATTAGCTACCATTCTGACATCTCTGGATGGAATGGCCAATGGCCTCCGATGCCGAAAAAGACCTTAAACGAATTAAAAAAATCTGGTGTGACTGGCGCACAGCACACAACTTTCTCTTACCTTCGGTAATCGAAAGTTGTGTTCTGTGCTTGTCACACCAGATTTTTTGTGTCGACATATATTTAGTTCCCGACAGTACGGAACATTTGAATTCAGATGTAAAATTTATAAGTATGGGAAAATATTTATATTTTGTTACCATGGCAACTATTTCTCCTATCTTCCCTATGAAATACAAGAGTAAAGTGGTCTTCAGAAGATTTCAATTGCAAAATGAGAATATACATTTTAAAGAACATCTAAAAAATAATTGATTTTTGAATTTTAAAAAAAATCGTTGGAGCAAATTTTGAGAAAATCGAAAAAAACTGAAAAAGTACATCAGTAAAGTACTAGTACTCTTTGGCCGATTTTGATTAAAAGCTTATTTTTCCGGTCCCGGGGGGTGTTTAACTTAAATATAAAATTTCAACCTCGTAGCTCAATTCCTTCATGCTTAAAATTGAACACACACACATACACCCACCCACACACCCACACACCCACCCACAGACAGACCATGTCGCGAAAACCACTTTTTTGGATTCAGGGGACCTCAAAACGTGAAGATCCATCAAAATCTCGACATCGAATTTTTGACATGAATCCAATACTTTCTCTCTATATATATATTACATATATACATAGGTAAGAGAAAGTAAAAAAACCTGTTCAGTAGAATTTGCCGGGTAGTCACTGGCTATTTTCCTATTTTTAAATGTACGTCAATGATCTTAATTATATCACTTCTTTGTGACAATTGATGATTAGGAAAGCCTGGTGCAGATCGATGAACAAGAAATTAAAACGCTGGAGGTATTTTCAGGCCAAATTTTAATACCACTATATAGTCGACGTTTCGGGAGACTAAACGCCTCCCTTCATCAGGACTAATGTGGTTTTAAACAATCAACCCTCACTGGTTTAGTCATAAGAGAATTATATATTATATTGAGAACTCGCCTCATGAATGCCTTTCTATTACCAGCAGGCGAAGTTGAACTATATTTTTCTCTTATGACTAAACCAGTGAGGGTTGATTGTTTAAAACCACATTAGTCCTGATGAAGGGAGGCGTTTAGTCTCCCGAAACGTCGACTATATAGTGGTATTAAAATTTGGCCTGAAAATACCTCCAGCGTTTTAATTTCTTGTTCATCACTTCTTTGTTCTTTAAAAAAATGTATAAAAAATGTACATTTTAATTTTGTTTTTAACACTGCTTTGGTTAGTGACGAAACCTATTTTAGCTGCCCCCCCCTCCCCCGATATTTTTCAAATAAGGCTAATTTCTAAATAAATGTAGCCGTAGCCGGGTAATAAGTATTTATTTTATTGATGAAGATGGGGGCAACCTGGTGGATATTATTGAGAAGGGTGAATAAATAAAATCCTGAGCTAAGATGATCAGGAAATTTATTTGGATTAATTCCGTCCGCTATAAGTTGACGTTTCAGAGCTAAAACGACTCCTTCTTCAGGACCATGTGGTGTCAAAAAACAAATAGCCCTCAATTTTGTTATAAAAGCTGTGATTAATCTCGCTAAAAGACATGTGGTAAAGGCAATGGTGTCAAACGAAGAATCACAAGCTTTTATGACAAAATTGACTGCTTTGACACCGCATGATCCTGAAGAAGGAGTCGTTTTTGCTCCGAAACGTCGACTTATAGCGGACGGAATTAATTCAAATAAATTGCCTGATCAGCTCCGGATTTTATTTATTCATCCTTCTCAATATTTATTTTATTCTTTCTCATAAGATTATTGATGTATCTAAGACAAATGCAAGCAATTAAAAAAGATTTATATAGCCTTTGATTGAAAGATAAATAACACCTTGTCTTTCGAAATTTTCAGGTGATAGCTTCTCTCATTTCCAAGAAAGATTCAACGAATATCACTCGACCCACACCAACACCCGAGTTAATCAAATGGATGGAATATAACGACGTATCTTCGGCATCGCTAAAGTTAGCCGCAGCTTCAGCGGCGAAAGCAATTTCTCAGCCGATGAGTGAAATGGACACCCCTGCCACCCCAACGATCATCGAACTCAGTCCCCATTCTCAAGCACCTATCTCCTGACAACCCAACGGATGGCCACCAATCGGTGACCAAGTTTAAAAAGGTCAAATGCTTAATAAACTTTTCGGCATTTATCCACTAAATTTCAAATTTGAATTTACAAAAGGCAGCCGTTTAGAAAATTGACAATATCATCTTTATTCTTGAAATTTTCTTTTAATGAGTTCGAAATTTTTTTACGTTTACGGTGAAGAGATTTAAGAAACCAAATCTAAAATAGCTGTAAGAAATTATATTTGTTTTCAAGTACTTTTATTAATTAAGCCTATTAATGAACCTGCGAAGTTATTTTTTCATTTTCAAACCAATCAAAAGATTTTCAAAGTGATCAGAGAAATTTTTCAAGTAAAAAAATTACTATTCTAAAATTTATATGTAGATTTTTTTCTTTTTTTAATGTAGTTGTAAAAAAAAGTTACGTTTCAATTTCTTATGGTAAAAAAAAATAAACAAAGACAAGAGAAATTACCATAAATTTTCTTGAATAGCTTCAATTAGCTTTTCTTCTTATAAACTGATAATGTGCAAATTAAACTTTCATTTTGCCAATGTACCAATTGGAGCCTGAAATGAAATAAGAAAATTAATATTATTTTTTAAAGTAAATACACTTCTATCTTTGGTATATATATATATCAAGTTTCAAGATTCAATTGTATTTACATAATTATTAATAACTAATAATAGACAAACAGCTGCCTTTATTTAATTCAAATACTAAAAGCTATCATCCAGAGAATTCTTTAGAAATATTCCAAATTTTATTCTAAATAATGCATGTTTTATTTGAATTTGAATCACAAATCAAATGCTAAAGTTTATGAAGAACAAACCTATTCCATTTTAAGTGAATAATGCTTGAATAATATCTGTGATGATACATAAGATATTCTATGAAATAAGTTTTAAGAAATAAATTTAGAATAAAAATAATTAGGAATGAATTAATATTATAACTTAATTTATTGTTATTATTTTTTTGTGTGTGTGTATATATATATAAATTAAATTAACATTAATGATGATAACGTTCCTTTTGTTTAAATCAGGACCGGATTACGGGGAAGGCAGCTAAGATTTTTAAAAACCCATACTGAAATCTAATACTGAAATGAAAAGCTATAACAACGGAGAGTTATTTTTTTTAATTTAAGATCTTTTTTGGCATCCCCGTCCCTATTTATTTCAATCAATTGGTATCCAATTAAATTGAAATAAATTTTTTCGCCTGGTAGAGAGCACTTAAAATTTTTACAGTTTATTCAGGTTCAAAAGTTTAAAGAATTTTGTAATCATCAGATAACTCTCTCTCTGACAAGAGTCCTGACTTGTAAACACCGATTTGTTTAAAAATTACTATCAAGTTCCCTTGTCAAAATAAGATGGATGAGATTTGTTAATATATATTTATATATAAACTTCAGATTGCTTATATCAGGGGCAGCCAACCCAAATGATCTTGCGGACCACTTTGGGAATACATCATAACTCCACGGGCCCCATATAAAGTTATACTGTATAACCCCATATTAGTTTTAGAATCACTATAGACATTTTTTGGGGTAAAAAAAAATAAAATAAATATATTGCAAAGATTAGTGGCTTAATTTATAATTTATAATGAAGAAAGTACAGTGATGGACAATATTAAATCCCACTCATGCGTTTTATACTTGTGATTATTTCATTGTTTTCAAAAAAAATATTATATTTTTTTTAATGGAAACTTTCATGGTTCAAAGCTAGAAAATTTCCAATAAAGATTTTCATTTTCTTTTCTAAAAACAACGAAATAATCATAAGTGGAAGACGCATGGATGGTACTTAATATTGACCCTCACTGTTCAAAGCAAAATAAAATTTTTTTTTTCTTTATTGTACAACAATGTCGATTTTTCCGGGTTTCATCAGGACATGTGTTTTATTTGGCTCGAGCTTAGAGAGGCTCTTGGCTGAGTGATGGTCATTTTTGAACCAAAAGTCATGTCAACTGGCAAATGTTCGATGTCAGGAATTGCCAAGATTTTATGTATCATATGTGCTGGTGAGTTATCCCATCATACTTATTAACTGAGAATGATAAATATATTTTGTAAAAGTGTGTTGAACCTCGCAGGTCGCAAAAATGTTCAGGCCGGGCCGCGGGTTGCCAACCCCTTATATAGTGACTGCCAAAGTTAAATCCACGCACCCATGCGTTTCTCATGTGATTATTTCATTGTTTTATAAAAGATGATAGAATTCTTTTTCCAAAGTTTGGACCACGAAAAATTAAAATTTTTCTTTGGCTCTCTTTCTACATGATTTTGTATATTTCCCAAAAAAGAAGAGAGAATCTTAATCCTGTGAGCTTTCTTATAGTATTAGTCAGCTTTCTAAAGTATTATAACATTTCAGTTATCAATAGACACCTAGTCTTCCCAGTATTGGGTCCGGCCCTGATTGAAATGCCAAAAATATTTGTAATTTATTTTTATCATCTACTTATATTAATTTTCATGATTGAGATTTTAATAAAATTCATATATTTTTAAAATATTCATAGAAAGAAAGAGAAAAACGAAGAGGAATATTTAAATTTTTGGAGATTTTTTTTTTTTGTTAATTTACAAAGCTAAAATTGCTTACATAATTATAATTTTTTATATTAAATTAAATTACTGTTATAACTTTAATAAATATTGAAAGGGACCATAATATTTTTTATTTGATTTGTTAAATTCTCAAATACATTAAATGGTAGATTGATTTTCCTTATGGTAGGGGATAAATTTTGTTATTAGAATATTAACTATATTTACTGTATTTATAAATAGAGAGTTCTAGAATATTATAACGATTATAGAAGATTTTTTTGCATTAACATCAGCGAAATAATTCTCCTAATTTAAATTATTCGCAAAAAAAAAGAGTAGAAAAACATTTTTTTTCCTTTACTCTGATTTATCATCTTTTTCTCTCTCTTCAAAAATATTAATATCTAGCCCAAAGAATTCATTTTAAAATAAGAAAATTTATGAGATGGAAGAAAATTGATAGTGCCTAAAAGATAAATAAATGAATTAATTGTATTGGAACAACAAATAAAGACTGCAAAATGCCTAAATCATTATTGAAATGGATGCTATTTTTATTTGTTGAATAAATGGAGGTATTTTATGATTATAGTTTATAGATTACATTCTGAAAGTTGGAGAAAATAAAAAAGGCCAAATCTTTAGCCCTTAGGGATTCAATTTTTAGATGTTCCTTTGTATAATAAACGAATACCAAAAATTATCAAAATTACCAGGTAATCCATAAATAATGTTTTAATGTTTGAAACCAAATCATCGTAGATCTTAAGCTCGTTTTACAATTGAATTTGAAATCAGGAAATCGGGTCTTAAGACCCTCAATTTTGCCTCCATTGCATAAATAATAACAATAAGATATATATATTCTATATATAAATAGTTGAATAGGTAAAATGCTACATTTCGCTTTTTAGGTTATGAAAGGCTTAAGGCGAACTTAAGATCTAAAATGTTTTGGTGCAAATGGGCATACATTTGTTAAGGTGTGTTTCATTTTTAATATATTTTGAGAGGGCCTTTAAAATATCTCCGTTCCAATAGGATATAATAGAATTTATTTTCTATGATATCAAAAAGATTGAAATAAAAGGTATAAAAAGGAAAAAAGGGTATGTTCTTCATTCTTATGAGTAATATTGATATAATTAAACAATTTTTAGCAAAAATAAATAAAGAAAATGAATTAGAATTTAGTCAAAAATACTATTTAAAAAAAGTGAGAGTTGATTAAAGCGACTTTATGAAAGACCAACTTAAAATTCAAAAATTAATTAGGTAGAGAGAGCTTTGTTTGAAAAATATGGAATTTTTTCAAACAAAGCTTATTAAATAGAAATTAGCCAGTCAATGTGTCGCTTAAGATAGCAAATTTGCGAGATGAGTTTGTGATTATTTATGATTGGGCAAAATTACGTCCCCTGAATGAATTTCATTGCCTGTGATTTAGGAAAAAAGTATTCCGGTTGCGAAAACGTGGACGTCCTAGTTCGAGTCCAAGGGACTCAATTTTGCCCAATCATAAACACAAACTCAACTCGCAAATTTGCTATCTTAAAATTCAAAAGTCTATATATAAAAAAATAAATATTTATTTGAAAATTTCTTTTCTTTAATAATAATAAAGAAAATGAAATTGCTAATCGTGAATTTTAAGTCCAAATATATTACAAAACAATATTTATATCCGTGTCAAGTCTTGTAGTCATGAATTTACCTCAAATAGACCGAATTCGGTCAGAGAAATATCCAACAAATGTGTATTTTGTGTAATATATAATAATTGTAAACACTTTACTGCAAGTTGAATAAAGAAATATCGTTAAAACAGTTTTTATATATTATTCTTTAACGTCAGATATAAGTTTGCTTTTCCCGAATAACAACTCTTAGTTGGGGGCTTAGTGCAAGTTCTTAGTATAAGAATCAGTGGTTAGTTTCTCAACTTGCATAACAATATGAATTGTATAGTAGATATATAGTTACGGGTTGACAGAGCTGAAGCTCGGTCGTTTTTTTTTTTTTTTTATAAAAGTGGAAAAAACTAAAAAAGTACCATCTATTGCAATAGTATTGAGACTAAAGCCCGGTAGTTAGGCAGCCCAAATAGCACACGCACACTAAAGCTTTCTTGTTTGTGTGAGAAATACCTTTTTTCAAAGCAGACAATGGGCCGAACGACCTTATTGTCTGATTTGAAAGAGGTATAGAGGGAAGGCAAGGGTAAAAATTTGACTAAAGGCTCACAAAGTTGAGAACCTGGATCCAATCCCAAAGGATTTTCTCAAACATGAGACTTCCTTAAAATAATAAAACCTCCCCCTTCCTTAAAAAAATAAAACCTTTCCCCCCTCCCCCAAATTTTTTTTTTTTAAGACCTATAATGTCCAGTGGTCACATGCAGCCAATAAGAAAATAAAAACAAAAGGAAAAGCATAAAAGGCATAACTGTGGGAACTGAGAAGATGCCTGTTGAGATTAGACTTGAAAGTCTGAAGATTGTAGGGGAAGATTAACCCCATGTTTCTCCTTATTTATAATTTTTAGGAGGGAGGGTATAGACCTCTTCCCCTAGCTGAAGCAGCTGGTGTAATGCAAATTTATTATTATCAAAAATCAAAAAAGTTCAATTAGAGGAATATTAGAGAATATGAGAATGAACTGGCTGACAGGTGGAAAAATAAGAGATATATATTTATTCATCAAGGACTGCGAAAGAAGTAATTTTATGATTTAATCTTTCAAATTTGTAACTAATGTATCTGTATATATATTTGACATTTGTTGGTTTTTTACTTCCTCTACCTCTATATACTGTATGTTAATATATAGAAAGAGAAAGAGAAAGTATTCATGTCGGATTCATGTCAAAAATTCGATGTCGAGATTTTGATGGATATACACGTTTTGAGGTCCCCTGAATCCAAAAAAGTGGTTTCCGAGAAGAAAATGCAGTCAATGTAGTTCTTTATTGATCAGTCTATGGCCAACATTTCGATCCTAGGATTGGACCATCAGCCAGGTTAGCAGTGGGCTAATCTCAATAAAGAAACTACATTGTCTGCATTTTCTTCGTCTTTTTCCTTTCTTTCAAAATCTACACTACAGTCATACATCCCCTGTTACATCAATAAGAGATTTGAAGGGATCTTGAATACTCGGATGGCCATAGGATTTCGTGCCAGTGAAATTGTGAGAGTATCAAAGCAGGTCTTAAGGCCAAAGGGTGGAAACAGCGGTCTCCTGGACTCGAGTCCGTCACCCATAAAACTAATAAATGATTTTTTTTTAAAATCAATCCCAGGTAGTGAAGGATAAGAAAAATCTATCCAACAATTCCCCATCACAAGTTTCTGAACGATAAGCACCCGACCATCATATATGGATTATATATATATTTTTTTTTTTAGCTATACTGACGAAAAATATTATCAAACTTAGCTTGATTTATAAGCATTTCAAATTAAAAAATAAGTATTATGGGGTACCTAAGGAGTAAAATTCTCCAATTTGGCTACGTTTTCAGTTCATATTAGGTTGAAGTGGCCGTTCCCAGAGAGGGAAGACACTTAGGCCAATTAGGCCCTTTGTGATACTAGGGGCTATGCCCTTTTCCTACCCTAAGAGGAGACTTCGACAGGATGTTTGAATTATTTGCGACAAGCTGGGTGCGAACCCGAGCCGTGTTGAGACGGGTTTATTTACTGTATACGGGAAGTTGTTTGAAAACTAACTGTATCAACCATAGCTCTATCTACAATAAATTATATTGATAGAAAAAAATTTTATCATCACCTGCTATACAATATTGGTCAAATATTTTGATTCGATTTTTTTTTATTTTAATCTTCTTTTTTAATTAGCCGAATGAAAGTCAAGGTTTCACCTACTTTCTCTAAAACAAGATTTTAAGTCAATTCAAGTTGACCCAGATATGAAATTCCAAATTAATTAAAGGTTGCGATTCAAAATCAAAAGTGAGTTGCTTTAAGATTTTTTTTTCCAATGTGTGAATTTAATCTGAAACAATTAAAACAAATCTTATATAAGCTATATTATTGAAAAAAATTTATTATATTATAATAAAATTTAATTAAGACAATGCTTATAAATACATTTCGATTTTTGAAATGAGATCATCTTAATAAAATTGTATTTTAAAATAATGACTAAATAAATGCAATTCCGACCCCGAATCTACTTTCAAAATCAGTCTATATGACATATATATAAATATCTAAATAAAATAAAATATATTTATTTATTCCCATGAATCATATAAAATTTAGAAAATAAGATTTTGTTGGCTGATAAAGGGGATGGATTAAAACAGGACCATGAGCTAAGGATGGCATCTATTCGGAAAATGATAAAACCTTTTGCCGAATAGAAATTTCAATTTATTTAAATAATATATATTTAAAATTCATGAATATTCTATGTATAACTTATTTATTATATATAGTGTATATAATATATAATAATAAATACTTATTCAATATACGTACATTATATAAAATCAACGTTTCTTTTCTTTTTTTTTTTATTAAATGAAAATAAAATAGGAACAGATATTTGCTTCAAATTGGGGTAAATTATGAATTATCAGTGGGGATTTTTATTATATATCTTATTTTAAAGATCATCATTAAAAAAAATCTTAAATTCTATTTCTAAAAAATATAAAAACAGAAAAGGAGTTTAACAGATTTGAATAAAAATTCTACATTATCAAAGGTTGTAGAGGGAAATTTAGCTCACATTTAAGGCGTGTTTATTTGGTTATTATTTTAATTTAATTACTTGTTGAAAACAGAATCGAGTAGGTTTTTTTTTTTTTTTTTTTTTTAAATTAAAATTTAAAAGTTATTTTCCAAAGTTTCTTCAAATGGGATACTTTTAAAATATTTGGGTACTATAAAATGAAATAATTACAAATAAATTTCTGTAATTTATTTTAGTGTGGATAATTGATCAGTCAAATAGTCAAATAAAATTTTTTTATAAATCCTCATATGAAATAAAGAATGGAATGTATAATGGTGATGTTAAAGAAAGAAAATTAATCAAATTTAAAAGTACCATGTTGCTTTGCGAATGATTGTACTTTGAAAAATAACAATTAAAATAAGAAAAATGAAAAAGAGTAAATAAAAAAACCTACCCTATATCTCTTTACAACAATATATTAAATATTATTTATCTGTTCTAGGATCATTTACATCTAGAAGAGGACCAATTCCTTAGTTTATACAAATTAATTCCCTAAATATAATAATAATAAATAATAAATGCTAAAAAAAAAATCAAATAAAACAATATATATATATATATCTCGAATTGCACAAAATGAAATAAACAAATCAAATTTTACATGATTATGATAGATGATTAATTATCATTTTAATGAATCTAATTTCTTAATACTGACAGATTATTTTTAAAGACTAGTAACCATAGTTTATTTATTTCAAAAGATTATGTCATGTAAATTTGATTTATTTATTTGAATTCATATCACTTATGTCCCATTAACAAACTCTATTAAGAGATTAAAATATGAACAAATTGTTTATTAAAAATATCACCATTAAGAGAAAAAAAAAACATCAAACGAGGTATATAAAATAATGGAAAAAGCAGAATACTAAGTGAACATTTCTAGATATTTGTTGGAATGATTTCTAATCTACTGGAAATTGTCTGTCTTTTAGGAATTAATCTCCATAGTGATCACTCTAAATTTCTTGCAGCATTTTTTCTTTAGGTATCTGTTTAAAGCAATGTTTTTATATTTTAATATGTCATAAAAAAATTTAACATGTATAAAATATAAATATACAAGGGGGTATTAATGAAGAGTTGGTTTAAGCTGTTTTTTAAATAATACCACTACAGTGGAACTTCGCTTAACGAACATAATTCGTTCCAGAATCATACTCGTAAAGCGAAACAATAACATTCTTCCCATAGTGCTGTTCCCCCATGACTCAGACTGATGTAACATGTGCACAATCCGGGACTTCCCCTCTCCACGCCACTCGTTATACGAAACGTCCCTCGTTAAGCAAGTAATACGAATTATTCGCTAAGCGAGGTTCTACTGTAATTTAATTTAAACATTTCCGACTTTAGTCAGTTTGGTGTTTATTTAAGCTTCTTTGAAGTGCCATGCTTGTTTCACTAGCTATACCACCATACATTTAATAGACCTATTGACCAAAAAGTAATTCTAGTGTTGTGTTATCCAATTCTATCATCCCATAAATTTTTTTTAAGTTTATTTTCATTTCTATAGTAGGATAGTAGATGCTTTATCAATGGGGTATAGGTGTCTTCTATCTTAGAAAAATTCTTATACTTGACTAAATGAATGGGAGACTTTATCAATCCTTTCTTGTAGTTTAATATTTCAGTCAGGTGTTATGACAAAGAAAATTTTTCTGAGGGGTTTTTATTTTTTGATTACGGCATCTGTTTCTGTATATCGACTCCAATTTCTCAACTCTTACTTCAACCCCTTACACCTCCTTTTGTCAGAATTCAAATTATTTTAATTTTTTTTTTTTTTTTGAAAGCCACAGAAAAAAAAATATATATATATAAGCCTTATATATATATTGATATAATTAAAAATTAAAATTATTAGGTGTTGGAATATTTATTCAGTCTCTATTTTTTCCGGTTTGTCGCTAGATATCTTGCCACCAACAATCGTGTCCTGAGAAGAGGCGGACAATTAGAATCAGTTAGATTTAAACTATTCACCGTGGTCACTAGATGAAACCTTGTAATTATGTATATATTGCTGAAATTTGATTAAATCTAATTCACTAATTCAGGACTTCTGAGGCAACAATGTCGAAATATACATAAAGTGTTCAATTTAATTTTAATTAAAAGTTAAATTTTTTATTTGAATTTTAATAAATCCTTGAAACATATATGTAATTGTGATTTTATCAAATTTCAGAAATATATATAAACTAGAATCAGTTCCCATATCAGCGATCACACAGGACGAACAGCTCTAAGCTGTTGGAAGCGAAATACCTTTTCTGAGGATGGATAACTTTAGTCTCAGAAAAGTCATAATAAAAAAATAAAGAGATCTTATTCAAAACTTATATAATAAATGGCCTTCCTACATTTTATTATAACAAAAGGAGGTGAAGAAGATATTGTCGATTCACCAAAACGGATTCACAAAAACTAAAAATCTCTGAGAAATAATTCAAAAAAAAGAGTTTTCCTTAAACATAACATTTGACATAGTTCTCACATAATTTATAGTAAGAAAGAATGATAAAAACAAGTAATAATTTGGACAATTATCACGATCATGTCAAAAGAAGATATAAAACTCCTTTCATTAATTTTTCCTATTATTTAATCACAATATGATAAAGAATTTTCGAATATCGAATCTATTTATTTCCAAAGCATCATAATATCCAAAGTTTAAAATCGATACCCCCTAGTATAAATTAAAAAACATCTATATATATATATATATAGATAAGTGCAAAAATCAGGTATAATGAACTTAAAAAAATTTAAAATCTCTAATAGAGAAGTTATTAATGATTATAAGTAAATATAAAAGAAAATAATTAAATATCAATTAAATTATCCCCAAATTTATTCTAATGTATTTTTAGCCAAGCTCCAAAAGAATGATTATTATTTAAGCTTGAGTCACTAATTATATATATTTCATATATATATTTATTTAAATAGGTAAATACACTAAAGACCATAAATTATTAAGAAAAATTAATATAAATAAATGATACTCAAAAATGTGTGTATATTTGTTTCATCAAATTTTGGTACGTATTTCGAAAAATTTAAAAAAATCTTTAAGGTCTTTTTGTGTAAATACTTACATTATATGTTAAGGGCAATTATCTGATAATTGAATGTTACGACATTAAATTGGGGAATATTGCTTTAAATATAAAATTGTCGTTGTTATTTTTTAAAGAAAAAAAAAACAATGATTACTAATTTTTATAAATAAAGTTGAAATTGTTAATATTTTCGAAAGATAAATTTGGTTTAATTCAGTCTTTAGATTATTGAATAATATTGTGTCAAATAATACTGCAATATTCCTTGTTTAATGAGATCATTTAATGACCCTAAACATATATATGAATATTAATTATTATTCTTTATCATTGTATATATAGATATATCAAAAAAATGTTAATAAATCTGAATAACGACAATATTTTTGATACTAATTGCTTTTGGTCATTATTAATTTTTTTTAAGTCTTTTTTTTATATTCTTTGCTAAAAGCCACTCGTAAGTTTTCGTTGGGTGCCCGGAAATAAATAAATATATTTAATAGAAGAAATAAAAAAATTATTATTTTTTTTTCTATTAGAAAGTTATTTGTAAAATTTTACTTCAGTCTCGACGCAATCTTTTAAAAGATCATCCAGCTCGGAAAGATTTTGACCTGGTTGAAATGCATCTAAAAATGAAGCCATTTCAGCAACACATTCACGTTCCATTTGTTCGAGTAGACGACGAACTGATGGATTGGCTGCTGAGGCAGCATGAAGCCGATGTAACTGATGTGCTCTATCTGTTGTCTGAAAAAACAATATTTATTAATAACTAGGAGATTGATGTCCGTTTGCACCAACACATCTTATATATATATTAACCTCGTCTTATATCTTACAAATGAATTTAAAATCAGGAAATCGGGGTTTCTATTTGTGCCTATATCGCATAATAACAATATATACCGAGTGGCCCATTAGTACAGGATCGGTAAATTGTGGCTATATCGTTGCACTTTTTTAAAGTTTTGCCCTGCAGTAAAGTCTAGGGCTTTTAAGGCTACAATTTTAAAATATCTGCCCATTGATCGCTAATCGTATACAGGGTGTAACGATACAAAGTTATGCTTTTTTCAATGGAACGCCATGTATATTATTGCATATTTGGATTGCCGGGTTGGATACACGGCGTTCCAGTGAAAAAAAAACTTTGTATCGTTACCCCCTGTATATGATCAGTGGGCAAATATTTTAAAATTGTAGCCTTAAAAGCCCTACACTTTACTAGAGGGCCAAAATTTAAAAAAGTGCAACGATACAGCCACAATTTACCGATCCCGAGCTAATGGGCCACCCGGTATATATATATATACTGTATATATATAATAGGTAAAATGCCACATTTCACTTTTTAAGTTATGGAAGGATCAAGGCGAGCTAAGATGTGTTTGTGCAAACGAGCATTAATTTTTGATTATTTAAATTAATTAATGTTTTTTTTGTTTTTAATAAAGCTTGAAAAAATATATTTCACACCTCCTTGAAAATCTCTTCTCCTCGCAACAATAATAAATATAATGTCACACTTGAATAAAGGGTTGAAGAGGAAAGCAGCCAGGTAGGGAGCCTCTATTAAATTAAACTCTTTTTAAGCATGCCATCTTCAGCTGCATTGGCTAAACAAAAAATTATTTACATTGACCTTATTTAGCTAAATAAATTTAAAAAATTTTGTTATGAAAATTATTTAACATTATAAAAAAAAAAATTTTAATTGGACCAACTAATAGCATGATTAAATCGGCCGAAACGTTTTGCGTAAAAGGAGTCAATAGAGGCTCCCTACCTGGCTGCTTTCCTCTTCAACCCTTTATTCAATTCTACACAGCCACTTTCTACATTAAATATAATGTCAGACTGTCAAACAAATCCCAATCATTAAAAATCAGAGATCAGGATTTCTAATCAAAAAACAAATAAAAACTAGCATCATTATCAAGTAATTATCAGAAAAAAAAACACCAAAAATAAGAAAAAATGATCTAAGTTAGTGAGATTTGTAGTGGATGTACTTACTACCTTTTCCCCATCAGTTGGTCCAATTTTAGGACTAAGAGTATGTTGAGATACTCGAACGTTTGGCGTGAACACGAATGGTTTAAATACGGAATGAAGGGGGTCGGGAGTTGCGGTAAACCAATGGCAATCAGGCTTGGCAGATTCATTCTGAAATATAATAAAAATAATAAATAATATGCTTTCAAAAAAATTCTTATATTTAGACAGGGTTGGAAAAAACCAAAGTTTTTTAAAAACGCCTAACCCGTTGGGTTTTTTTTGACGATTTTCGTTTCTTTTAGTTAGGGGTGATTTATCTTTTCTGCTCTAGTCAGTTTTATATAAATGTCAATATTTTTAATTTATAAATAAGAAATTATATATAATATTTAAGATATTATATACATCGCGTAGGTAAGCCGTGTGTGGTCTAGTGGTAAGGGCACACTGAGCGCAAATCGGTGGATCCGTGGTTCGACTCCCGGCGGCACACCCTTATATCTTTTTTCGGGTACATGAAGTAATATCTAATTATATAAATATTTTTAATAAAAAAAAAACCTATAATCTTGAGGGGGGAAGGGGGGGGAGATAATTTGTTCCCAGATAGACAGACAAATTTGGGGGACCCTTTTTTTGGACCCCAAAACGTGTATTTCCATATCGCCTTCGGCGGGCTTTGCCACTTGCCAGGGGGCCTACGTCCCCTGGACACCTGGCGATCAAATGCATATATTTTAAAGTTTTAAATTACCCTCTCTGACTTTAAGTTTTAAATTTCCCTCTAACTTAAAGTTTTAAATTACCCTCTCTAATTTAAAGCTTTAAATTTCCCTCTCTGGATTAAAGTTTTAAATTTCCTTCCCTAACTCCACTTTCTGTAAATCTGATCAATCCGCGAGAGAACAGGCACATGCACACAGAGACAGGAAGTCAGTGACTAGCGTTTTATATATATAGTCATGATAATGATGATAAATATTTCATATATAAGTAGGAAAAAGTAAAAAAACCGATAAAACCCAAATAAAAGTGGGTTTTTTTAATTGAAAAACCCAATGAGTTTTATGACAACCCTGAATTTAGATATATCTTTCTAAAATTAGAAATAATAAAAAATTTTACAAACATTTTAATTAACAATAATAATGTCGCAGTCCTACTCTACTGTGTTCTCACCATACCTCTCTTTTTTTGAAAAAGAAATTTTAATTAAGATTTAGTCAAAACTAATTTTAACTAGAAAATATTAGTTTTAACAAATTTATTTTAGGTACTACTTAGTATACTCATATTTTTTTATTTGTTTATTATTACCTTGGCAAGAACAGAAACTTGGCTGCCACAAGTAGGAAATTGATCGTCTTCTCTCCGACATATGCCTGTTTCTGTATCCCTTAATACAGTAAACATATCACTGACAGCAAATTTATTATTTGACTTTTTCAAAGTAGAAGCAAGCAAGGATGCACCGTCTTTATATCGGCATGCACCAGAATCACGTTGATGGTCATTAAGAGAGCAAAAATGAAATTCTCCCTAAAAGCAATAAAAATAATTATTAGATATTTTTAATTTAATTAAATTTAATATTAGTAATTTAAAAAAATAATTACATTTCCATCCCAAACTCCAAGCTCTTTGGCTTTTTCTTCTAATCCTTCAGAACAACGATCCCATTTTGGTCCAATTGTTAGACAATTGGAAATATTTCTAATTCCAGCTGTAAACATCATATTTATAAATGATTAATACAGGGGGTTTATTTTAAAATCTTAAAACATTAAGATATTTTGGAACCACCCAAATCTTGAATCTTTTTGAATCCTTCATATATCAATAATAAGAGTAGTATAAAATATATCGCCTGCTGAGAATCATAGTGGCGAAAGTCCGAAATTCAACAATTAGAGAAAAGGCGTTTGTAAGTTTTATAAACATATACATTTCAATAGCTGGGCAACAAATGAATAGGACAGAATCGTTAGCAAAGAATGGAAATATATTTCAATCTTTTGCACTCAAAAGAGAAGACGTTTTAACTTTTGCTAGGCTTAATTGAAAAAAGGATTTTTGGACTTTGGCCACTATGATTCTCAGCAGCTATATGAGAGTTATTGCCAGGGCTGAGGAACTGGCGCCAATTGTGATGATGCAAATCATATATATTGTTATTTTTATGTGGCAAACATATTATTAAATATTTTACATGTAATTTTTTCTGCAACCCATAGAGGTCCAGCAGTTTCTAAAATCCATGCTTCTTTGCGATCAGCTGCCAAAAAACTATTATGATAACAGAAATCGGAGAGTTCTTTTTGATCTGAGCAACAGCCGCCTTGTCCATGTTCTTTAAGGAGTTGAGTTATCACATCGACTGCTTCAGAAGCATTTTGAGCGCGTTCTAACCCCAATCTGAAAAAAATAAATTTATTTTTTACTTACTATTATGTATATATCATCATATTATTTTATAAAATGGAAGGATCTCAGAATCGAATCGGATATTTTTGAGATCTTTCTAATCGTTGTTTCAGATCATTTAAATATTATGTTTTGTATATATACACCAGAGACGGGGAGTGGGAAAGTTCCAGTGACAATAGAGTCTGCTCCCCCCCCCCCCCCCAATATTCACTATCATGAGAACTTGTCTGCTACACAGAGGCGTACCGAGGCAGTTGGGGGCCTGGGGCGGCACTAGAAGAGGGGGCCTTATATTTAATTTTTTTTTTGGGGAGGGGTGCTCATCTTTAAATATCCTTCTCCTTCATACACAAAAATATTTTTAAAATACTGTATATCCCTGAACCCCAAGGGCCCCGGGGCCTCTCAAAGAGAAATTTTTCATTAAATTTTGTTTTTACTTGAGCCCTGAGGGCCCCGGGGCCTCTCAAAGAGAAATTTTCATTAAATTTTTTTTTTATAAATATATGGGGGCCTATGCCGGCTCGAGGCCTGGGGCGGACCCCCCCCCCCCCCCCTCGGTACGCCACTGCTGCTACAATGCAATTTAGAAAATTGATTCTATTAAAAATTGCTTTAATTTTAGAGGAGGAACAGAATATTACAGAATATTAATAAATCGCGATCTCAAAGACGCTTTTGGGTACATGATAAAGGAGCTAAAGGAGGGAAGAAGGAGAGTTTGTAAAACTATTTCCACATCTGGTTGACGATGAAACCAAGTTCTACCAATATTTCCGCATGACACACTGTGATTTTAGAAACGAGCACGGTACGGGCACAGTCCTGATCGCCGGGAAGGCGATATCGCGGGCAGACTGCCAGTCTTGATCTGACTGTGTCCGTACCGTGTCCGCCAGTGAGAACACTCTCATTGAGATCCCGAGGCAGCGATCTTAACTTGACGTCTCTGACCGTGATCTGATCTGACTGTGCCCGTTAGTGTGAATCCGGCTTAAAGATAAAATGTAATTCTAAATAAGTTTAAAATTAAACTTATTTATTTTTAAATTAGTGATTACCTAACAAGATCCATTCCTAATAATTTGGGCTTGAGATCCTCGTCGCTTTTCAATCGAGTCCAAACCGCCTCGTTGCCAATAACAAGTCCATGTTCATTGGCTCCCATTTCTGCTCCCCACATCCAAGCAGGTTTGCTTAAAATAGTTGCATATGTCTTCTTTACTTGGGGGATCTCAATATATGTACACTGTAAAAAAAATACAAAATATAATTAAGAAACAATTATAATTCTTCAAAACAATTACAAAAATAAATTGTATAAACTTCCTCCAGGTCATAAACTAGAAGAACCATTAAAAAAAATCATTTTTCATGTTTGTTCAGATGAACAAGAGATGTTATAATAATTTGACATGAAGATTGTCCCAAAGAAGAAACGAAACGTATTTTTTTTTTTAGTTATTATTTATTAGCCATATTTTAGATCGTTTTGTCGTTCATAACAATTGTAGAACATAAATAATAAATTAGTTATTTTATTATTCTTTGTGCTCATTGCATGCAGAAGATGGATAGTAAAATAATCAATTATCTACTAACTTTAAAAAAAAAATTAAAACTATTAGACGGTTGGAATATTTTTTTATAGTAAATAAATTCAACTAAAAATTTTTTTTTCACTGCACTTCTCAAAATACTGATTAAAGATGTGTTATTGTTAATTAAATTTTGGGCTGAAGTCTACAGTCGCAATCGAAACGTTTTAGTAGGGAAATGTGAAAGGGGATGATGGCTGTAGGTTTCAGTCTTCCAGAAAGCAGTCGTTCCTCCTTTTTCCTTCGCTTTTCTCTTCAAGAAATAGTAACATGTTGATGTCTTAAGTAGAGCCCTGATGATATATCGGCCTCCATGAGTTCCATCAGTTTATTCTTAAGGGGCCAATAAGTATCAAGAAAATATATATAATTTCTGCTTATACTTATATATATATACATATTATACAGCTCCTGAAGTTGGCCTCTATTAAGACCGAAACGTTGGCCCAATAAAATATTTATTGGCTGCCAGTCTCTGCTCGTGCAACCCTTGCTTGATACAACTCAACAGCCACAACTACAATACAAGTTTTTTTTTTAAATAGGTAGATAATTTTCCTGACCAAATGTCATTTGCTTTTTTTTGATTATATAAAATTTCTACCTATTTCGAAGGCGAGAACAAATTATTTAATATAGAATTAATGTTTATTAATTGGAAAAAATACTCTCTTTAAAGAATTTTGCTTGGTTTTAATGAAATTTGATAAAATTTTTCCATAACCAAATGTCATTTGCTTTTTTTTGATTATATAAAATTTCTACCTATTTCGAAGGCGAGAACAAATTATTTAATATATAATTAATGTTTATTAATTGGAAAAAATACTCTCTTTAAAGAATTTTGCTTGGTTTTAATGAAATTTGATAAAATTTTTCCTGACCAAATGTCATTTGCTTTTTTTTGATTATATAAAATTTCTACCTATTTCGAAGGCGAGAACAAATTATTTAATATAGAATTAATGTTTATTAATTGGAAAAAATACTCTCTTTAAAGAATTTTGCTTGGTTTTAATGAAATTTGATAAAATTTTTCCTAACCAAATGTCATTTGCTTTTTTTTGATTATATAAAATTTCTACCTATTTCGAAGGCGAGAACAAATTATTTAATATAGAATTAATGTTTATTAATTGGAAAAAATACTCTCTTTAAAGAATTTTGCTTGGTTTTAATGAAATTTGATAAAATTTTTCCTAACCAAATGTCATTTGCTATTTTTTGATTATATAAAATTTCTACCTATTTCGAAGCCGAGAACAAATTATTTAATATATAATTAATGTTTATTAATTGGAAAAAATACTCTCTTTAAAGAATTTTGCTTGGTTTTAATGAAATTTGAGAAAAATTTTTCATATCCAAATGTCATTTGCTATTTTTTGATTATATAAAATTTCTACCTATTTCGAAGCCGAGAACAAATTATTTAATATATAATTAATGTTTATTAATTGGAAAAAATACTCTCTTTAAAGAATTTTGCTTGGCTTTAATGAAATTTGATAAAATTTTTCCTAACCAAATGTCATTTGCTATTTTTTGATTATATAAAATTTCTACCTATTTCGAAGCCGAGAACAAATTATTTAATATAGGATTAATGTTTATTAATTGGAAAAAATACTCTCTTTAAAGAATTTTGCTTGGTTTTAATAAAATTTGATAAAATTTTTCCTAACCAAATGTCATTTGCTTTTTTTTGATTATATAAAATTTCTACCTATTTCGAAGCCGAGAACAAATTATTTAATATAGGATTAATGTTTATTAATTGGAAAAAATACTCTCTTTAAAGAATTTTGCTTGGTTTTAATGAAATTTGATAAAATTTTTCCTAACCAAATGTCATTTGCTATTTTTTGATTATATAAAATTTCTACCTATTTCGAAGCCGAGAACAAATTATTTAATATATAATTAATGTTTATTAATTGGAAAAAATACTCTCTTTAAAGAATTTTGCTTGGCTTTAATGAAATTTGATAAAATTTTTCATATCCAAATGTCATTTGCTATTTTTTGATTATATAAAATTTCTACCTATTTCGAAGCCGAGAACAAATTATTTAATATAGGATTAATGTTTATTAATTGGAAAAAATACTCTCTTTAAAGAATTTTGCTTGGTTTTAATAAAATTTGAGAAAAATTTTTCATATCCAAATGTCATTTGCTATTTTTTGATTATATAAAATTTCTACCTATTTCGAAGCCGAGAACAAATTATTTAATATAGGATTAATGTTTATTAATTGGAAAAAATACTCTCTTTAAAGAATTTTGCTTGGCTTTAATGAAATTTGATAAAAATTTTTCATATCCAAATGTCATTTGCTATTTTTTGATTATATAAAATTTCTACCTATTTCGAAGCCGAGAACAAATTATTTAATATATAATTAATGTTTATTAATTGGAAAAAATACTCTCTTTAAAGAATTTTGCTTGGCTTTAATGAAATTTGATAAAATTTTTCATATCCAAATGTCATTTGCTATTTTTTGATTATATAAAATTTCTACCTATTTCGAAGCCGAGAACAAATTATTTAATATAGGATTAATGTTTATTAATTGGAAAAAATACTCTCTTTAAAGAATTTTGCTTGGTTTTAATAAAATTTGATAAAATTTTTCCTGACCAAATGTCATTTGCTTTTTTTTGATTATATAAAATTTCTACCTATTTCGAAGCCGAGAACAAATTATTTAATATATAATTAATGTTTATTAATTGGAAAAAATACTCTCTTTAAAGAATTTTGCTTGGTTTTAATGAAATTTGATAAAATTTTTCCTAACCAAATGTCATTTGCTATTTTTTGATTATATAAAATTTCTACCTATTTCGAAGCCGAGAACAAATTATTTAATATAGAATTAATGTTTATTAATTGGAAAAAATACTCTCTTTAAAGAATTTTGCTTGGTTTTAATGAAATTTGATAAAATTTTTCCTAACCAAATGTCATTTGCTATTTTTTGATTATATAAAATTTCTACCTATTTCGAAGCCGAGAACAAATTATTTAATATATAATTAATGTTTATTAATTGGAAAAAATACTCTCTTTAAAGAATTTTGCTTGGCTTTAATGAAATTTGATAAAATTTTTCCTTACCAAATGTCATTTGCTATTTTTTGATTATATAAAATTTCTACCTATTTCGAAGCCGAGAACAAATTATTTAATATAGGATTAATGTTTATTAATTGGAAAAAATACTCTCTTTAAAGAATTTTGCTTGGTTTTAATGAAATTTGATAAAATTTTTCCTAACCAAATGTCATTTGCTATTTTTTGATTATATAAAATTTCTACCTATTTCGAAGCCGAGAACAAATTATTTAATATATAATTAATGTTTATTAATTGGAAAAAATACTCTCTTTAAAGAATTTTGCTTGGCTTTAATGAAATTTGATAAAATTTTTCCTAACCAAATGTCATTTGCTATTTTTTGATTATATAAAATTTCTACCTATTTCGAAGCCGAGAACAAATTATTTAATATAGAATTAATGTTTATTAATTGGAAAAAATACTCTCTTTAAAGAATTTTGCTTGGTTTTAATGAAATTTGATAAAAATTTTTCATATCCAAATGTCATTTGCTATTTTTTGATTATATAAAATTTCTACCTATTTCGAAGCCGAGAACAAATTATTTAATATATAATTAATGTTTATTAATTGGAAAAAATACTCTCTTTAAAGAATTTTGCTTGGTTTTAATGAAATTTGATAAAATTTTTCCTAACCAAATGTCATTTGCTATTTTTTGATTATATAAAATTTCTACCTATTTCGAAGCCGAGAACAAATTATTTAATATAGGATTAATGTTTATTAATTGGAAAAAATACTCTCTTTAAAGAATTTTGCTTGGTTTTAATGAAATTTGATAAAATTTTTCCTAACCAAATGTCATTTGCTATTTTTTGATTATATAAAATTTCTACCTATTTCGAAGCCGAGAACAAATTATTTAATATAGGATTAAGGTTTATTAATTGGAAAAAATACTCTCTTTAAAGAATTTTGCTTGGTTTTAATAAAATTTGATAAAATTTTTCCTGACCAAATGTCATTTGCTTTTTTTTGATTATATAAAATTTCTACCTATTTCGAAGGCGAGAACAAATTATTTAATATATAATTAATGTTTATTAATTGGAAAAAATACTCTCTTTAAAGAATTTTGCTTGGTTTTAATAAAATTTGATAAAATTTTTCTTGACCAAATGTCATTTGCTTTTTTTTGATTATATAAAATTTCTAACTGGCCTCTGTAGCCAAAAGGGCAAAAAAAAAAAAAAAAAAAAAAACAAACAAACAAAGACTAGATTTCTATTTATATGTACTAGCCAAAGGGGTGGGGGTGGGGGGCTCAAGCCCCTCGAGCATATCGAAATTTTTATTATAAAAGTTTTTTGCACATTATACTGTTATATATATATATATATATATATATATATATATGCGAAGATAAGTTTTCTCGGGTTGTGTCGCGTGTGATGTTGAGATTTACTCGACGTTTCGGCTCTCCTTTTGGAGCCATTTTCAAGAGTATGGAATTAGGGGGAATTGTTGGGGTGGTTTGTTTACGGGGTCGCAGTCTTGCTGGTCCCCAGGTCAATTTGGATGCCTCAGAGGCCTCCACCGCCCCCTCTTTTCACCCTTGCATCGGTCTTCTATTAATTGCTGATAAATAAAAGAATTTGAAAATGGTATGAAGCATATATATATATATATATATATATATATATACAGGGTGTCCGGTAAAGAATGGATAACCTTGAAATGTCTTATAGTATAACTTATGGCCGTTCAGAAAAAAAATTGAAACAAAATATATCATAAGTAGTACCTAAGATATGATTTTTTTAAAAGAAAGGTCTAATTTTTTTACCTTGTTTTACTTTTATGAACACTACGATCAGACAGTTTGAACATTTATTATAAATGAATGTATAATAAAGTGTTGTTTATGTTAAATGTTGTTTTTTATTAATCCCCAAAGTTCAGGTACAATTAAATTTAAAAAATGTTCCCATATTACAAATTTTGATATTTAGTAAAATTTTCTCCTTTTCTACATTAATGGCAATAATTCACTATTTATTGTAGATACATTTATGAATTGTACCATTAAAAGTTTAAACATTGTTTAAAAAATAAATTTTGCAAAGTTTTTCTAAAATTAATTAATTTGCTAATTTTTTAATAAAAAAGTGCAATAGCTAGTCATACTATTCACTGTTTATCTATTAGCATAGTTCGTGTATAATAATAAAATAACAACAAACCGATGGAATCCATTCATTTCTGATCGTAGTGTTCATAAAAGTAAAACAAGGTAAAAAAATTAGACCTTTCTTTTAAAAAAATCATATCTTAGGTACTACTTATGATATATTTTGTTTCAATTTTTTTTCTGAACGGCCATAAGTTATACTATAAGACATTTCAAGGTTATCCATTCTTTACCGGACACCCTGTATATATATATATATAAAGTTCGACTTCTCGCGTCCGATTCCTATAATTGAGTTTCTAAAATAGAAAATTTAAAGCTTCCCCACCTGCATGGATCTTCTATTAGTTTAAAAGAAATAGATAAATGGTACGAAATATATATATATATAAAGGTTGACTTCTCGCGTCCGGTTAATTAAAGATTAGAATAATTAAGTTTCTAAAATATTTAGAAGATAAAATATTTTTTAAGATAAATTCGCGAGAGAAGTTCGTGTTTGATTGGGCAAAAATTGCGCCCCTTGGAGTCGAACCAGGACCTCTACCGTAGTCTGCCCGCCTAATGTATCATTGAAATTACTTGGGCCGGCGACCTAGGTTAAAGGTAGTCCGCCCGCCGCGAAAGCGTGGAGGTCCTGGTTCGACTCCAGGGGCGCAATTTTTGCTCAATCAAACACGAACTTACCTCTCAAATTTATCTTAAACGATATATTGACTGGCTTATTTACAGTCTGGGGGTCTTGAGCGTTGTTTGAAAAAAATTTTAGGCCGATAGCTTCAAAATTGTGGCCGCTGGAAACCCAAAATTAGCACCTCGAGACGCGCATCTTAATAATAAATTTTAATTGGGACATACGAGGGCAATTCGGATAACTCAAGGAAAATATGTCTATAGAGGCCTCTTAGATGTATATTTAATTATATTTTTTTACAGTAAAACTCCTTTTAACCGGCCTGATAGGGACCGAGACCCTGTCGGATATTCATTTTGCCGGTTAATACGAGCTTTTGGTGAAAAATTGATTTTCATTCATTTTCATCAGACCTTTTTAATTTTCCTAATTAGCTCATTTTTGTTTAAGTGATCCCAAGCCTATGTAGTAGAAAATAGAATAGGAATCAAGCGAGCAAACAAACTTGGAAACTCCTTCCCCCTCCTTCTTCACTATCTTAACGAATATATTGCACTTTGTTGCACCATACAGTTTAATAATAATACAAAAAAGTAATTTATACAAAATAAGTGTAATAATAAAAATAATATATGATAAATATATGTAAATTATAATACTAACTAGATCGGTTGATCCGAGGCAGGATAAGAGGGGTTTTACTGCACTTGAACCCTTCAAAAGAGCCATATCTTACAATGAGGGTCTGTAATATTTTCAAATGCATGACAAAGTGGTTCTAATATTAGATACTGTGGTATTTCTCCCGAACATATTATAAGAATAATAGTCTAAATAAATAAAATAATTTAATGTTTGTTAAAAGTATTATCGAATTATAAGGAAATATCAAAGTAATCTAAACCCACCTTAACTTTATCACCATCTTCATGAGTTTCAGCAGGAGTATAAATCAATTCTTGAACTTCGCCACGGGGTCGATCACTATTTTTTCCAAAAACGATTCCGCCGTTTTCGGTTACATCGGGCAACACAACAAAAGTATCACACGATTTCGCCATAGTGGATTTACTAGCTGCCACTAGAAATAAATTGCAATTATTATTAATTAAATTATGAATTCTTCTTAACTCTTAATACTATTAACTATTAAAGAGGAAATACTAATGACAATGTCCAGGAAGTTATAAATGGAATTTATATTATTTATAGTCGAATGCGTTTTAATTTTTATTCACTTAAAATGAATATTTCGAAAAGATATGGTAAAAAATAGAAAAATTTGGCCTGTTAATATTGAGGGTGAAAATTAAATTTGAGATATTCTAAAAGTTAATAGGATTTTATATACTTTTGCGTTAGATAATTCGGCAAAGACTGGGGAATGAGTTCGAGGACCAGCTGGACATATATGCGTCATCTTTGCATCAAGTCAAATCAATCATGATGTTTTAATACGCGTATAAGGGTGTTCTACACGATCTGGCTAAGTTATGATCCGAACTGCAACGTTTGTTCCATCATTTAGCCGAATTTTAAATGGCGAAGAAAGTCTGGTGTAGATAGTTGAACGATAAATAATAATGCTTTTGCTTGGAGGCATTTTCAGGCCAAATTTATTCCACTATGTAGTCGACGTTTCGGGGGTTTAAACCCCCCCCCTCCTCCAGAATTAATGGGGTTATAATTAAATTAATTCTCCCTGTTTAAATTAAATGACGAGCTTCCAATCTAAATTCCAAGAAAACAAAAACAACCTAATAAAAAAAAAAAAGAAGAAAAAACACTCCAAAAAATATATTAATTTTTAAAAATTTTTTTAAAAAAATATTTTATTTTTTTTTTAAATTATAAAATATATATATATATAAATTTTAGTAGATAATAGGTCAAATAAACGGTGGTATTTATAGTCTCTATTTTCTAAATTTATTCAGCCCTGAAAAGTTAACTCTCCCTGGAAGGATCCCTTAATTCTATATTTAGATAATATATTTTTGGATTGAAACACATTGAGACCGGATGAAGTCAAGATCTTTTGAATGTATTTGATTAATAATATTTGAAGTGAACAAATATTATTATATCAATAAAATGAAACGAGACAAACGATTAGAATCAACCTCATTATATTTTATATAGTAAAATCAATTAACAGTTAAAAGCTCCGATGTGTGACCTCATAAGAACTCAGAGGCTCAAAAGGTTATTTTTGTAAGAGTAAAGGCATTAGATCTAAATATTCTAATTTTGCCCAATCGTAAGCACAAACACATCTCGAAAATTTGTAATCTTAAATATTCTAATGATTAAAAATGTTAATTTAAAAAAAAAAACAATAACTTTTTAGCCAACTTAAATATGCACTTTCTTTTAAATTTTATCCCAATTACTGGTTATGTCATTTCTATTTTTAATGTCACCATGTCAAACTTGAAGCATATTGGAAATTAACAACGAAATGATGCCAAAGTCAAAAATAAACAGAATATAAATTAAAGCGAGTTTCTTTCTCTTGAGAGTGTTTCTAAAGAATAAATCTTCAGAATATGGGGCATGAAATTGTTATTTAACTCCCAAGGGCGGGTTGAGCAAAGTCAATGGAAGCCCTTAATTTATATATATAGTTATAAAATTGTTGGATACTTTTTTCTTGGAAAATTTAAATGGGGGTGGGGGGGGGGTAGAAGAAAGAAAATATTTTTTTCTTCGGGGTATTCGAAGACTTGACAAGTGATGGGACGAATGAACGATCCTTTTTGTTCACGCCTGAATCCGTAATGCAGCGAAATAAAATTAGAAGTAAAAATAAAGGATATGTCTGAATACGAAAAAAAAATGATTTGATGTTAGACTGCTATTTGTGAGGACGCTGATGATTGTAAAAAAAAGCTTTTCTTACTACAGAGAGCACCACAAATGTAATATTCAAAAATAAACCCAATTGCGAATTTCACCACTCATATAGTCTAAAAAATAAACTTGATATCTTTGGAATAGATTTATACAATTATCTGTTTTCCAATTCATATGGCCTATTATCATATTTTGTTTCTATTTATAAAGTGCTATTATGTACATTAAATAGAAAGAGATTTTGTTTTACTTACATTTAATTAGTCGAGATGTTTATCTCTGACTTTGTTAATATGTGTCAACTTTTATTTGTTTAATCACTTCGTAATATGTTTGGCTGAAGAAATTCCAACTGAAAGAAGATAATAATTATTAATAAAATAAATACATTTTTTTATCTAGAAATTATATTTAATTTTGCTATTATGTAACACCGCGAATCTCAAACTTTTATGATCTGCGTACCTCTTTCTAATTAATTTCACTAAATTTTATCTCTTTTATCAACTAGTCAATAAGTATGCGCTTTACAGTTTAGGAACAAGGGATGTAAAGGATTAATTTTAAATTTACATTTCTTTTTTACTTAAGAAGAATTTTTGTTCGAAATTCATTTTAGACTATGATAAAAAAAATGAGAGTATGTCCTCAAAAGAAAGTAAAATTTATTACAGATTGTATTGTACCATCTATTGCAATAGTATTGAGACTAAAGCCCGGTAGTTAGGCAGCACAAATGACACACGCACACTAAAGCTTTCTTGTATGTGTGAGAAATACCTTTTTCAAAGAAGACAATAAGTTAAAAAGTATCGTTTGTCCTTTCGTCTGCTTTATAAAAGGTATTTCTCACACAGACAAGAAAGCTTTAGTGTGCATATTCCATTTGGGCTGCCTACTAAGGGCTTTATTCTCAATACTATTGCAATAGATGGTACTTTTTTAACTAATACTGGATTTGTTTGTTGTCTTTTCATTGTTAATATATATATAAAAAAAAGTATTCCATATCAATTAGCAGATTTTTTGTGTTTTATATCAAAAACGTCAGTCCCTGGAATTTTTTTCAACCAGAGGACTGAGGTAAAAACTTACTATACCATATTATATAATATATTTATATAAAAAAATATGAGTGTTACTAAATAAAATTAACTTATTGTCTATCAAAATCATTACAAACAATTGAAAACAAAGTTACAAATTGTGCATTTCTATATATATAAGAAGCAATGACAGAGAAGAAAACAGACTGTCAATTATATTTTTTTAAAGAATTAGAATTTTTTGAGAATCTAAACGGTTTGCGAATATTTGAAACAAAACTGATTAACTGATAACCTTTGATACATTCGTTCATTTTCAATATTGATTAGGCAAGGGATTACTGGTCATTGTATATAAAATGTTATTCAACCAAAATATATTGCTATATTTAGATATTAAAGAAAGGATGGTCAATAATTTTTCAAGAAACTAAAAAAAAAGAAGAATCTTTCGCTCTCTCTTTCTCCCCTTAGATTACTTCAGTTTCTATTGTCTAAAAAGTAGACGGTCGATATATAATTAATTATAAATTTTCTTTGGTTTTATTTAATCTCTTTATAACGGAGAAATTTTTTTAAATCATATTAACGAGTATACAGTGACTCAGTAGAGCAGTTAGATTTTTTTTTTAAAGGGAGAGGAGATGAAATTTTTCCTTATTGGAAATTTAACCAACATTAGCACTAATTTACCATATTTCAATTGGATTTTTTAATATAAAAATTTAATTGTATATACAGTAGTTTGTCTTGTCTTGGGTCGAACCATTGCTTTTCCTTTCCTGTAATCTTTAAAATGTTATTTGAATTTGTTTTAATTATTTCAAGAATAAGGGTCTAATTCATATTCTTTCCATACATTTTCTATGTGAGAAATCATAAATAAAATAATTAATAATCAAGAAAGTTAGAGAAATTTCGTGACGAAAATAATTTTCATGAATCTTTGGAACATATAAATTTAGTTTCAAAAACCCAAACGGAGTTTCTCAAACAGAGCTTGACAGACAGAGGCGAACGTGTAATTTGCGGATTAAATATATATATATGTTGTAGAAGGTTGCCGCGACTGTGTGAATGCGAAGATAAGTTTTCTAGTGTTAAGTCGTGTTGGTTGTTGAGATTTATTCGACGTTTCGGCTCTTCTTCTAGAAGCGGTTGGTTGTGTGTAATTCGTGATGGATCTCTGCGAGACATTCACCAATCAGACACCAACATTCCGACTTAGAGAGTAGGTAGATTGAGGCCCCGAAGTTAACCCAAATCATTATTACAATTACAACCTTCCTCTAGATCTCAGAGACAAACCCAGACCTTTAAGACATCCACTGAACAGACCTAGGGGGCCATTACCTCCTCATTCTTGAAAGTATCTCTAAAATGGGAGCCGAAACGTCGAGTAAATCTCATCAACGAAAGCGACTTAACTCGAGAAAACTTATACATACCTGGTATACTGTGTATACCGCCTGCTGAGAATCATAGTGGCTATAGTGCGAAAATTCAATTTTTTAGTAAAGCCTAGCAAACGTTACTAAAACGTCTTCTCTTTTGAGTGCTAAAGTGGCGAAAATATATTTCCATTCTTTGCTATTGATTCTGGGCTATTCATTTGTTTACCGGCTATTTAAATGTAAATGTTTATAAAACTTTCAAACGCTTTTTCTCCAATTGTTGGATTTCGGACTTTGGTCACTATAATTTTCAGCAGGCGATATATTAGACATTTTGATTATTTTCAGAAATAATTAAAATTCATGAGTTATTCAATTTTACTCTTTATTTATTTTATATCAAATGTGATTTAAAAAAAAGCTTAGTAAAAAAAGTTGAATTCATGACTGATTGATTAAATTTTTTATAGAAATAAAAAAACATTTGTTCATTAGTTTGCAATTTAGATAGTATAACTATACTAATATTAAAAATAGGTTAATTTCAAAAGTATTAACGAACAAAAAAAAAGAATTATCTAACATGGATGAGTGATTTTAAAGAATTTTTTATCATTTT
Source organism: Euborellia annulipes (assembly GCA_023213315.1). Lineage (NCBI taxonomy): Eukaryota > Metazoa > Arthropoda > Insecta > Dermaptera > Anisolabididae > Euborellia > Euborellia annulipes. Next base: position 44,596 of record JAKCPI010001249.1, read on the forward strand.
TATACTGATCGTATTGATTATGTAGACAAATGAAGAAAATGCTTTAAATTCACGAGATAAATTTTAGTGTAAATATGTTGAATTGCGGAATTAATTCTCAGTGCAGATGCTTTTTTTCTGGATTATGTTTTAATATAATACTGTATATTCTTGAAACAAGGGGATATACGACTCAGTAGATTTTAAAGAAAAAAGGAGGTGCAGCCAGTATATTCTTTAATTATTTAGCCCAGTTGAACCATCTTCAAAACTGTGGCTGAATAAATAATGAATAACATTTTTTTTCTTCTTTTTTTATAATATATTGACTTATTTCTATAATGTGTAATTTAAGTTCAGTTTTTATTAATTAAGACAATACAAAAAAAAAATTCTGCAGTGAGGATGAATTTATAATAAAATTGATTCGTTGGGTTGAAAACATCGGGTTCTCTCCGTTTTGAACAATTTTTATATGAAAAGTAAATCAATTTTTTTATCCTCTACTCCCAGAAGAATATTTTTCATTTTTATGATGGAAACTACTAATCCATACATGTATAGGTATAGAGGGATCAATGAGATTAGAGCAATTTATTTAAATAAATTTTCAGCGGGCAATCTGGGAGGGTTGTTAATATAATATATTAACAATGTCAATATTCTGGCGTTTTAACCACGGAAAAAAGTATTAAATTATAGAAAAAAAATAAATAAATAAATATGGTAAAAATTAACACCTTCATTAAAAAGGAAATCTAATATTCTGTAGTATTTTTTTCTTTTCTTTGTAAAAGAGCCTCCAGATGTATCAGGGTCTTGGTTACGTCATTTGTTTCTTTTAATCATGTCAGGATCCGCCCTTGGTGGAGTTAGGACAAAAAATTTCTAAAATCCCAAAAACAAAAAAATAAATAAATAATATAATTAGTTTATATTGTAATCAAAAAGTGGTTGATACTCTAGTAGTATTCTTGAATAAATGAATTAAAAAAAAAAAACTAAATTACTTTTCTCAATATTTTTCTAAACTAATCTAATTTTAAAATAAGAAAAAATATTTTTTTAATTAAATAGTTGACGTTCTCATGGGAGAGAGAGGGGGGGGGGGGGGGGATAAGAAAGAGTAAGTGAGGATGAGAGGTCCAAATCCTAAAAAATCTATCTGCCTTATTTATTAAATATATATCCAGATTAAGTTATTAAAAATTAATAATAATAATTAAATAAATAATTATAAATTTAAAAATATTGTTCATATTCGATAAATAATATTTTTTTTTTATTTAACGAATAAAAAATTTTAAAAATAATATGTAATCAATATATATATTTTTTTTTTAAATAAAGTGATTATGATGTGAGTTGATGAAAAAAAATTTAATTACCTTATTAATGAAGTGTCATAGGTTATTTACCCAAGAGTATGTTTATACTAATTAGGAGGGGGGAGTAGGAAACAAATGAAAATAATAAACTTGTCAAAAAAGAAGTGGGAATGGCAACAACATGCAAGCAACTAACAGAAGTGACTGTGTCAGCCAGCCAGTCAGCCAGGCAGCCGGCTCGCCATTGATTTTATCCTCTCCTCCCTACTACCATTTCTCCATCCTCATCTAGACCTAAACAGCTCCTCTTTTTTCCCTTTCTATTTTACAGCTAGATTTAAAAATATAATATGCCAACTAACCAATCCAAATTTGAAAATAATATGAAATTATTAAAAAATATTTTTTAATAGAGAATTGTGATTCAAATTAAGTTTCTTCCTGTTTAGTAATATGGATCAGAAGTTTTTGTTAATAAATATAAAAATCTGGTGTGACTAGTCGCACAGCACACAAGTTTCTCTTACCTTAGGTAATCGAAAGTTATGTTCTGTGCTTGTCACACCAGATTTTTTATGTCGACATGTATTTAGTTTCCGACAGTACGGTACATTCGATTTTCAAGATGTAAAATTTATATGTGAAAATATTTATATTTTGTTATCATGGCAACCATTTCTCCTATCTTTCCTATGAAGTACAAGAGTAAAGTGGTCTTCAGAAGATTTCAATGGTAAAATGAGAATATACATTTTAAAGAGCATCTAAAAAATAATTGATTTTTGAATTTTAATCAAAATCTTTGGAGCAAATTTTGAGAAAATCGTAAAAAAGTGAAAAAGTGCATCAGTAAAGTACATGTACTCTTTGGTCGATTTTGTTCAAAAGCTTCGTGTCAGGTCCCATGGGGATGCCTAACTTAAATATAACATTTCAACGTCCTAGCTCTTTTCGTTCTTGAGATCTTTTGTTCACAAACACACACACTGACAGACAGACAGACCATGTCGCGAAAACCACTTTTTGGATTCAGGGGACCTCAAAACTTGTATATCAAAATCTCGACATCAAATTTTTGACATAAATTCAATACTTTCTCTCTATATATATTAGCATATATAGAGGTAAGAGAAAGTAAAAAAATAGTAAAAAAATTACTTATGAAATATAAGTGTATAAAATTTCGATTCGTCGTATTGATAAGTGCCAGAATTTTTCAATAAAGAGTCATTTATTTTAGCTATATAATATAATTTGTTTTAGAAAATTATTTAGAGTATACTTTAAGTGAAAATATTAAAGTTTAACGTCAGATATGAAAATATGTCAGATTATAACTGTCAACAAGAAAATGAAAATAATAGCAAGTTTGGAAATTAAGTTATAAAAGTTCAAAAATTATTAGGAAAGAATAACAAAAACGATAATAAATAAATGAAATAAATGATAAAATATCTTACCTGATAATTCCATCAAATGCCAGATCCAGATCGATGGAGAAACGTGAAAGATGCGAACGGCGGCAGGGGAATAGCAAGTAAGCAGCTGCAATCTATCGGGAATATCCCGAAACAATACCGTATGATCGCGATCGTATGATTCATTTTTTTTAATGATAGCCTAAAAAAAATTTTAGATATTAATAATTATATAAAAGTTATCAAACAAGTTTGTCTTTAAAACAAGGGAGGATACAAGGGGAGGGGGTAAAGGGGCAATTACCCCCCCCCACCCCGAGATTTGAGAAATAAAATTTTATTTTTAATATAAAATTTTAAAAATGAATACTTAAAAATTTGATTTGTATATATATTCTGGTAAACATGTACAGAATACAGCTTTAAATTACCGAAAATAAGAAAAAATTGAGTGCTGTGCGCCCAATCACACCAGATTAACCCCCCCCCCCCCCCCCGAGAAACTCCTCTGGATCCGCTCTTGCTTTAAAATGATATATAATATATGAGAAAATGAAATGATAGAAACTTTTGAGCGATATCTGCACATAGTCAAATCAGGGACGGATTAAAAGGCGGAGGGGGCGTAGCGGGCAACCGCTCCCTCCGAGAAAAAATTGAAAAAGACTGGAGAAGGAGCAGCTGCAGCCAAAAATTAAAGCCTCCGATTTAATACAATTCAACTAGACGTTTCAGGTGAATTTTATTTACCCATCTTCAGTCCTTAAAAATTGTTAAAGTCCCGGAGTTGGTCATCAATTTACATGTAATGCCCTATTGACCAACTCCGGCGCTTTAACAATTTTGAAGAAGGATAAATAAAATTCACCTGAAACGTCTCGATGAATTGTATTAAAACGGAGGCTTTTATTTTTGGCTGCACCTGCTCCTTCTCCTGTCTATAGAAAAACCTTCTTCTTGTTTCTTCTTGTCAATACTGTCTGAATTTGTGTGTGAGTGTGAGTGTGAATGAGAAAAAAGTGTAAATGTTTTTAAGAAATAAAAAAAAAAAAGTTTTAAAAACTAGTCATCTAAAAAATTATGATTTTTTTGTCTAAAATAATATTTAAACATTTTCAAAATTCACAAAATTTCAAAATTTCTGAAAAAACTTATTAGGTAAAGTACTTCCAGGTGAAGTATTTACTCCAAAAGTTGATAGAATTCTACAATTTTAGTGTAAGGAGTATATACGAAATTTTATCGATCTGGCTGCTTGCGTTTTTAAGCAATCGTGTTCACATACACACACAACGGACATACACCCACTCACAGACATAATGCCCAAAATGGTTTTTTGGACTCATGGATATCTAAAACGTGGTAAACCATCAAAATCTCAAAGTCGAATTTTTTGACGATTACAATACTTCCTCCTTATATACTATACGAGAAAGTAAAAAAAAAAACCGCCCCCACCGACAAAATTGCATTAATCCGTCCCTGAGTCAAATTTATTCTACAAAATTATGTTTATAAAAAAAAATTGTTCTCCTGAGAACAGAACAAAAACTCTTTCAATTTCCAGATTTTTTTTCATGAATTCAGAGGTATATTCAATTGCCGATTGCCTTGTTGGTCCCTGGGGATTTTTCTCTCTTTGCTTCCACTGTCGGAGGTCCTGGGAATATTTGTAAAGATTAAAGTAGGGTAAGGTCAGAGATTCTTGTTCTTTCCTAGCTTTAGTCTGCTGGACGGTGCCTTTTCCTCAGTGGAATCATGGGTCATATATATATTAATTTACAAATTTTTAATTCATATATGGACCCTGTTGTGCAGTGTGTCAAGCGCCAAAAAATTAAAACTTGAGTTAAGCACGGAATATTGTTTCAAATGCCATAATTAATAGTATTTTTTATGACATATGTCCTAAAAAAATTTATAAAATGTTACTTGCACAATTGACAAAAAAAAACAAAGATATAAAATCTAATCAAAACAATGTAAATCAAAAAAACTTGAATGTTTATTTTCTCAAATCTGGGTATCTGGCGCTTGACACACTAGTGCGTAACAGGGTCCATATATAAATAATAAATAAATAATAGTAATGACTATAAAAAAAAACTCTTATTTTTTGCTTTAAGATGCTGAAATATTCTCATTTAAATTAGGTTCCTCCAAATTTCCCAGGGGCAGACATTTTGTGATTATGAGGTATGAAAATAATACCCAAGTGTTATTCGAGCCAAGGATGGCACTTTCCAAAACTTATATGCGAGCCTTAGTCAATCCCCTTCAAGCTACTGGATAGTGGCTACTAGAAAAGAAGAAGATAGTTTTCTTTATTCTCAAGAATGATTTCCAACAAGGAAAAACTGACTGAAATTCCCAGTAAATTCAGATTTTGATGATGTTCACTTTTTAAACTAAGGGAATCTAGTCAATGAAATTAAAACAATAGGTCGTACTAATACTTTTGGAATAAAGTTTCAATAAAAAAATTGTATTTTAGAAATAAAATACCTACTCAGCAATGATAAAATTTGTAGCTTCGTCAAGGGATAGACAGTTCAAACTTGTTTTTTGGAGAAATGTCAAGTATCCACTTTTGAGAATATGTTCTAAACCTGGTCCACTGACTTGTTACACTTCTGAACCTCTGAAATAAAACAAAAATACATTTTAATAAAAAGAAATAGGAGTTCTAAATCTTAAAATAGGTGTTTTTTTTCTATTTGAAAATTTCCAATTTATAATATATTCCTTTGCGGAGCAAAGTTTATTAATTTAAGATTTTCATAGAATCCATGTCTTACATAGTAAATGAATTGGCATAAATTAGGTCGAGTATCAGTAGCCGAACATGTAAAAAGACAAACTCCTAGGGCTTTACTAGGGGAAGTCATCCTTATACTTAAACAATAAATACTGTATATTAAATGGAACAAGCAGGTTTTATTGAGTCAAGTAAATCTCCCAGTCCAGTGGTATTGGTAAAGAAAAAAGATGGTTCCTAGAGATTTTGTGTAGACTATAGAAAAGTAAATTCCTTGATCATTGGGGATACTTATCCAATGCCCTGTATTGTACAAAGATTACTAAATTTTAATGAGTGCAAGATATTTTTGATCCTTGATCTGAAAAGCGGATAGGCCTATTAGCAATTAGGATGACAGAAAAATCAAATGAAATAACGGCGTTTATTACTATATCATTTAAGATAAGATGAATGACTTCGGGCAAGCTCAGTATGGAAAGTGTAATATTAAGAAAGGTAAATTGATCCATTATTCTTTAGAAGATCTAGGCCATGTTATTCGTGCCGAAGGTAGGGCCTATTATAGCATTCAAGTTAGGAAAATAATAAATTCATAGTAAAGATTGAATGTACTTACACCGAAAGTCACATCTGAGTGCATTGTTCGTTTGTCTTATTCCACAATGTTTGAAGGAATCAAAATAAACTGAAAATACGATTCGAGGAGTTCCATCTAAAAAGAAATTTTTAATTTTTAAAGTATACTCCACCTCACAGAAATCATCATGATTGGAAATTATATGCCTGGGTTCATTTGTCTCTTGTTTATCCCAGCAGCAGTTATTTAGTGAAACGATACAATGAAAGATATGGAAAATAGCAAATAAAATTAGATAAGGAAAATGTCAAATTAAAAATTCACTTCGGTTAACTTCTAATCCACTTGAGTAAATGAATGTCACAGATGAATGTTATTTTGGAGGGAAATAAAGCCGGTATGCTAGTGACGTAATAAACATAATTATAAAAAATTTGAATTTTCAAGTGAGAAATAAAAGAATTCCTATAGCTTTATAATTAATTCAATTTTCATTTTGCCACAAATCCTTTCTATCATTATAATGACAGATTAATTAAATTATAAGTTAGCATTAAAAATAAAAGGAAATTGATAATATGATTTAAAAAAAAAGTTCAGGAGATGGATTTGAACTCGCACAAGTTTGATTACGTGAGGATGAAAAAAAAATGTCAACCATTTATCCAACTCAGCCACTATTAACTTGATTTATTTAGTAAAAAATAAGCCATATTAGAAACATTGAATGAAACCCGTAATAAAAAATTTTTAATATTACACATATGATACATCATTTTTTACTTCGTTTTATGCGGAATAATAATCTATAATTCAAATTCCAAAAGCATGCATAGTTTTCAAATAATTCAATGGACAAAGGTCAGATTGTTTATGCCTTGATGTAATTAAACCAAAAACTCTATCTAACATATGATACATGTTATTAATTCTTGAATTCTCCCTGATTCCAAAGAACTAAACCCCTTTTAATTATATGATCTAATTTGGGAGTTATTGGCGATCAAAGTTAAGTCTATTTTCGACCTTAATGACATCCACACTCACATTTCTATATTTTCGAAAAAGCTTATTTAGCATTGTCTGATCAAAACCAAATTTTTACCAGAGATTTATAATTAAAAAATGAGTATTTTTCTAAAGTTTCATTGAGATTGGTAAAGAAATAAATAAAATATTGACTATTTTGTAAATTGAGTTTTAGAATTTGGAATCTCAGTTCAAGCCTAGACCCGGTTCATAGACGGCTCTCTTTACCCATCCGGGATCCCGAATTCTAAAACTCAATTTACAAAATAGTCAATATTTTATTTATTTCTTTACCAATCTCAATGAAACTTTAGAAAAATACTCATTTTTTAATTATAAATCTATGGTAAAAATTTGGTTTTAATCAGACAACGCTAAATAAGCTTTTTCGATAATATAGAATTGAGTGTTGATGTCATTAAGGGCGAAAATAGTCTTATATTTTGGACCTTAATGACATCAACTTTGATAGCCAATAACTCCCAAATTAGATCATATAATTAAAAGGGGTTTAGTTCTTTGGAATCAGGGAGAATTCAAGAATTAATAACATGTATCATATGTTAGATAGAGTTTTTGGTTTAATTACATCAAGGCATAAACAATCTGACCTTTGCACATTGAATTATTTGAAAACTATGCATGCTTTTGGAATTTGGATTATAGATTATTATTCCGCATAAAACGTAGTAAAAAATGATGTATCATATGTGTAATACTAAAAATTTTTTATTACGGGTTTCATTCAATGTTTCTTATATGGCTTATATTTTACTTGTCAAATTAAAATCATAGTGGCTGAGTTGGTTAAATGGTTGACATTTTTTTTTTATCCTCGCGTAATCAAACTTGCGCGAGTTCAAATCCATCTCCTGAACTTTTTTTTTCATTCTTATTATTATCAACTAGGAAGACGATGGAATTTTTCAACCAACGCTCAAATAGACTTTAGCCAGTCAATATTTAGTTTAAGAAAGCGAGATATGTTTGTGCTTAAGATTGGGCAAAATTGCACCCCCTTGACTCGAACCAGGACCTCCATGCCGATGGACTACCCTTATCCTAGGACGCCGGCCCCCTTATTATTATCAATTTCCTTTTATTTTTAATGCAAACTTATAATTTTCTAAGAAATGAAGTAAATAAAAAAAAAAAAAATAAATAATAAAAAAATAAAACAATATAAATACAAAAATCTTTTATTAAAATGTCTCTTAAAACTTGTTTATATCCCTCGGGCTTGGTGTAGTTGGTAGCCTGTCTACCTTGTATGCCAAGGGTCGCGGGCTCGGATCCCAGGCAGTTCGATGATTTTATGCCTGGACCCCCAATAGGTAAATTTACAAATAACGAGTATCGTTTAAAGTCTTAAATGACCTAAGTTGCCGAAAAGACTGCGTGTATGGGTGTGTGAATAGGAAAAAAGTGTGTTTAAAAAAATCCCCAAATTATATATTTTATCCGAATTTTTAGCGCTTTAAAAAAAAAAAAAATATTTAGTGTCTTGTGGCGCTCTCTAGTTGTTAGTATTTTACTAATTTTCCGCTAGAGGCGTAGCAATCGTTTTATAGGTTATGGATATCTGCAAATGAGCAAATGAGCATGTGTGTGTGAGTCAGGCTTGCTATGCAATATCTTTCTTCGAGCCAATTGACTCTTTCATTCGCGCAGGTTATCGGCGTCGTGTAACAACATCCAACAAAAAGTTTCATACCGGGAGTCCGACGTTATACACTAAAAAACCAAAAGTTATTTAAGTTTTTTTTTTTGAAAGTACTTTATTTTATAATCCCGAATGGCGCTTTTTCGTTTTTCTGCAATTCGACTCACCGAAGCCACACAGGCAAGTAATATTATTAAAACTAACCAACCTCACAATGACCTATTTGGGCCGGCATTTTTTCATATTTCAAACACTCACTAAATATTGTTAATATAATCTTAAACAAATGAATACCAGAAATCATAAAAAGTGACTATTCTAACCCCTTATCTATCAACCCCTCGCTAGTTTAAATCAATAATCTTATAAAAATATTTTTATTAAATTAAATTAAAAAAATAATATTATACAACGTTAAACAATTAATTTTGCAATTGCATAACATCTTTTGACCGGGTTAGAATGATTATACAAACAATGTATTTATATATTCGAATGCACCAAATTTTTATTATGTTATAAATAGGTTATAAACCTTCAAACGAATTGATTTTAGAATATATATATTTAACTATCCTTCTAATCATCAGATGCATTTAGGGTTACTGTTATATTTTATAATAATTAATAAAAAAAAATTGATTTCTTAGAAAATCTATTGTTGGCCATTTCCGGTTAAATTTAAATTTCAAACTTAATAATTTGCCATAAATGACCTTTTAATTATATTACAACTATAATTAAACATTTCTTGACATTTTGTTAGATTCCCATGATTTGGACAAATTCCATTTTGGATTCAATTTGATTAAATTGTTTCATTAAAAAAAAAAAACAAAAAACAAACGGTTTCAATAACTTTAACAGAGTTATGAGTTGAATATTAGCATTTATTTTAATCTTTTTACTTTTTCTTACCCTATATATGAAATGTATAGAGAAAGATATTGCGATCATGTCAAAATTCTTTTTCCTTAAATATAATAGTTTGGTATATAGAATCACTGGATTTCATGTCATGAAATCCATCAAAATCAGGGTTGTTTGGTTTAAACCGTCCTGGTTTTAATCCACTTTTGACCAGTGGTTTTTATTAAGTGACCATTTTAATTCCATTCTGTGTGAGGGTTTTTTAAAATCAAATTCCTCAGTTAAATGGGATATTATTAAGTAATTTCAAGAGTTTTAAGGTGCGCGTCTATAATCCAGACACAAAAATGCTGATTTTCAGAGGTTCCAGCAGCCACAATTTTGAAGCTATCGACCTCCTTTTTTTTTATTAATGCTATTTAAAGTATCTACAACTTATAGAAGCCCTTTTTTCGAAATTAATTTTTTGTCTTTAATTAATTTGCTGGAACCTTTCAAATGAAATGGGCAAAAATGCTTGTTTCCCTATGGGCAGAACTAATGCCATCTCTTGCCGCTTAGAGTAACCAGCTTCTGAATCGGCTATTAACGGTTTTTCTAGACTTGCCTCTTAATTTACTATTGGAAACTAAATATATCCAGACACAAAAATTCTGATGTGACTGACTACACAAAACACAACTTACACTTACATTCACTAATTGAAAGTTATGTTCTGTGCATATCACACCAGATTTTTTTGGGTCGGAAAATATTTAATTTTTGATAACAAATAAGAAGCCTTGAAATGTAATTAATAATCAAGTAGCTTTTTTTTACCCAGACTTTGGTCTCAGCGGGCCTCAAAACATGTATTTCCATCAAAATCGCGTCATCAAATTTGTGACATAATCGCAACACTTTCTCTCCATTTAATCAAATACCATGTGTTCAATTTATTATATAGACACCTTAGAGGTTTTATGAATTTTTAAATTTAATACAGTATAAAAATTTGTAAAACTATTTAGAAAGAGACATTTAATATTATGAATGAAAAAGTAAGAAAAAGAAAAAAATATGCGAATAAAATTCTATATTCGTGTGAGCTACATTAATTTTGGATCATCGCCACCCCACACTGATATAAATCTCAATGATTTTGTAATGATCATTCCCACTTATATAATGAACAATTTTCTATTCTCATTACATATGCTTTTAATTTAATAGATTAAAATATGTAACATTTTTTCAAATACCTGTATTTCTTTAAATATGTATTTTCTCTTAGTTATATATCAAATATATAGTGAGAAAATATTTTTTTATTCATAAAATTCATTTAGATAATAATTATTAATTATTTAAATGTTATAATAATGGACTTTGGATATTTAGTAGACATCAGCTGAGAAATATTTTTTGTGATAATTAATCATACATTTAGAAATTGAAAATGAAAATTTTTTTATACATCGCTTCCTTCAAAATCTCACTCAATAATTTTGACGTGACAACGTTTACAAATCAGTGTCTATAGTGGATGTTAGAGGGGCTCACGAAATATTTGGTACCATTCTATGAGGGACGGCGAATTTTCTGATAAATACATAATTCAGGAAAGTAAAAGTTTTTTTTTTTTACTACTAATCTCACAAGATAGTAATTTATTCCACTGATAAGAAGTTAAGGTAATTGTCAGTTTATCTTATGAAAAAGAAAAGTAAAATTCTCGACATCTCTTTAAATCTTTTGTTGCCTTGAACTCGAACAGATAAAGTATAAAAAAAAAGGCTATATTTGCTTAAAGAATTAGAAATTTGTTGTGTCTTTTATTTCAAAAACAAAAATATGAATCCCTTATCAATAGAAAAATTCCAAAATGAACCTTGAACTTGTCAATTGAAATATAAAAAAAATATTTTCCTCTTTTTTTGTTAAAAACTATATTTTTATTTATTTATTTTGAGCAATCACTATTAGAAAATCCATGAGTAAAATTTTCACTTCAAACATTTGTCATTACAATTCCTTTGCATGTTTTGGGTATTGTACGCTTTTTAGGAACAAATAAATTTCACTTGCACACCTTTTACAGACGATTTTAAATCTTTTTTAAATAAAAAAATCATAAATTAATTTCACATTACTAGCAATCTCTCTTTAAATTTAAAAAAAAAAAAATGATGAAATGAAAGGTGCACTAATAAGTCTGGATAAACCAGTCTATAAAATCAAGTTGAAAATAAAAAATTTTACAACTATTATATAATTTATTTTTCTTAGAGGGGGAATATGAGAGCTGAGTGTCTAAGAGAAAAGGTAGAATTACTCCATTCATTAAAAGAATGTCTAGATTTTATTTTTTTTTTAATATGCAATTTTTTAAATCTCTTAAGCTATATTATCTCTTATCACTTGAAAAATATGTCTATTATTTATAAAAAAAATTAATTCTTTCTTCGCTCTCTAAATGGGTGAGTTTTATTGGGGTAGGTCGAGGGTCCGGTGGCCTGGTGCATTGGACAGCACGGCTATCCCCCGGAAAGGCTGGGGATCCTGGGTTCGATTCCCATGGGATTCCTCGCCAATAAATAACACTCACAGCTTTGTTAGATACATCTTGAATTCTAATATAAATACAAAAGAGTCTTGCTAATCCGGCCTAAATGTGATCGGTCCTATGCCGGATTCTAAAAATACAGGATAATGCAAAATTTAATATTTATCTCTTAATAAAATCTCTAATGACACTTTGTTTTCTTAATTTACTCCATTTTTTGCTGCAATATTGCAAAGAAGTGACTTTTCAACACGCCGGAGTACAAGGGCGGTCCTGGCCTTACATTTTGGGGGGGGGGTCACTGTTTTTTTTTTTTTTTTATAGTAGAAATAAATGGGCCTGGACCCCAATAAATATATATTAATCAAATATGAGTATCGTTTAAGTCTTAAATGGCCTAAGTTGCCGAAAAGATTGTGTGAATGGGAGAGTGAGTGGGAAAAAAGTGTGTGTTAAAAAAAAAAAGATTTTGTGGGGCGGGGTCACGACCCCCTTGACCCCCCCTCTGGGACCGCCCTTGCCGGAGTATCGAAGTCCGGATTAGCAAGACTCTACTGTAGACACAAAAAATCTGGTGTGACAAACACAGAACATGACTTTCAAATACCTAAGGTTGTGTGCTGTGCCGCCAGTTAAATAATCAAAATGTTCTAGAGGACATTTCAGATTGACCTAGTGAATATTTTTTATCATTAATTGATTCATTTTTTTTCACCATATTTTGTGAGTATATCACTTTACTAATGGGTCAAGTAACCTCTGACCCCCGGGAGTCGAACTGCTGCCAGGGCATCGATGTACTTTCTTTGCACCCAGTCAGCAGACATTTGAACATCACGAGTACGACTCCCGGGGATCAGGGGTCACTTGATCCAGCAGTAAAGTAATAAAATCACAAAACCTATGACATGTCAAGTCCGAAACATAAATGTTAATATCCGATTTTTTTTTTTCTTTAATTACATATCAGATATATTTTTAATATAAACATTCTTATTCATTTAGAAAAATTATCAATCAATTTTGATTTCGCTTTATTCAACTCATGATTAAGATAAATTAATTTATTGCGAGATGTCCGCGAGGTTCGCGCATGATGGTGATATTGTTCATTTCGTTTGGTGTTTCCTCAACTAGCCTTGATGGGTGGTTGGGGATTACATAAGCCCATGCCGGCTCAACCATGCATGCTTTCATCCATACGACACGTAACTGGTCACGCGAAATTCGTACTTTATGCCCCATATTCCCCCGCCCTACCGATTCTTTTTTTTTTCAACACAACATTTAACCTTTTCATACTTATATTGAACTATCATCAAATTTTTCGATGAACTTAGTTGAACTTGAAATTAAAAATTTTTCTCTTTCATTAGGCATAAACCTCGTTTTATGTTACCTTCTTTTAATTAGTGATTTAATCATTATTTTTCTTTTTCATACTTTTTCTTAACTACTTTGACAAATTTTTTTTTTTTCGTTTCGGGCCACACGCGAAATTTTTTCTTTGTTCGGGCCCCACTCTGTGCCATTTTGTTATAGCTCTAATTTCTATCTGCATCAGCTAAAATTATACATTAGTTAAATTTCTGACTCAGCCCTATTTGAGAGGGATTATAGAGATGATATTAATTTATTTATTTTAAATGTTTTTTGATAAGATTGAATTAATTAGGGCATTTGAAAAATTTCGACTATATAAACAAATCTTGTTTTGCTTGCTTAGCTTAAAGGCACTTGCTCTCTCTAAGCTTAGAGTTGTTTTATACTTTTGACTGATACAGATGGTACAGTGAGGGACAATATTAAGTCCCACCCATGCGTTTTCTACTTGTGATTATTTCATTATTTTTAAAAAAATATTATATTTTTTAATGGAAACTTTCATGGTTCAAACCTAGAAAATTTCCAATAAAGATTTTCATTTTTTTTTATAAAAACAATGAAATAATAACAAATAGAAAACGCATGGGTGGGACTTAATATTGTCCCTCACTGTACATTCGTTTATATGTTCAGCTGAATGAGGATTAATAAGTTTTATCTGTCCCGAAAATTTAAATTAATTTAATTATAATTGATGAATATAAAAACCAAAATGATCAAATTTTACAATATTTTAACAATTATTCAAATTTTTGATTTTTTAAAATAATTATTATCAAATATTAATTGTGCAGCACTCAATTTTCCGGTTTACTTCAGGTTGTTTTATTTTATTTTACAGAAAGAAGTCTATTTTTTTTAATTATAAATTCTTGCCTTTGAAATGTTGAAAAGCAACAACCTAAGTTGGGGTCATGACCCATAGGATGAGACTAGTACTAATTTAAAACAACGGTTCTTTAGCGATTCATAGCAAATGCAACTTCTAAATACATAACCCAGTAGAGCATTAAAGTAAATTTGGATTTGTATTTGATTTATTATTAATAAAATGATCATTTAAGAATGCCATCGATTAGAGAAAGTTTGAAAATATTCGATTCAGATAAAAATTAATACCGTTATTTTACTCTATTTTCGAATAAATTTCATTTTAAAAACAAAACTTTAACATTTGTTTAACTTAAACTAATTAAACAAGTTGACACTTTACACCCGATAATACTATATGTAAACGACTCACAAATAAATGGACAGCAAGCCATTTTGAAAAAAATACAATAAATAAAATAATAAGTGATGGCTTTATTGAAAAATCAAACTGTGGAGTAAAAATTAAAAATATTCAAATTACGTATAACCAAAAATTTTCGCGGTAACCGTCTCCAAAAAGAAGGGTTCATCGGGCCCCGGGGCTCGTTATTAATACCCCCTCCCAAAAAAAAATTTATATTTCATGTTCCAGAATTTTATTTTTTCAACATAAAGGGCAATTGAACACACAGATAAAAATGAAAACAATTAAAAATTTGTTTAAATTAAAATTTGGAACCTCGGAAATTTAACCCCTTTCCTCTCTGTTGATATCCCTGTCAAAAACCAATCCAAATAATAAGTTCAAAAAGTGTTTACAAATTTTAAAGTTGCAAATGGAATATGAATTTTATTGTATAAAAAAAGTTTTTTCACCTTCAATTTTGTCATTTCTAAGTTCCCTGAAATGTCGTTCAACCTGTTATAATATCTAGCGGAATAACTAATTATTTTCATCTCGTTAATTATTTGTTTTTGAATAATTAGAACATTTTTGTTTTTAGTTGCTCTAAGGTAAAATTCAACTAAGTAAGTAAAAGTAACTTTATTTTATATTGGTGCTAAAGTTCGTGAGGTCATCAACTTAACAAACAGCCTTTCTTTAACATTCATTTGTCATTCTTGAACTAGTACCCCCTGTACCCCCGCACGATCTTGACATACCAGTAATTTACCCATCTCATCTCCAGTACGATCTTTTTTTACTCTCACATTCGAACTCATTTATTTAATATTTGCGATTTTTTTTAAATTTGTACCAAAATATTATTTAATAATGCCATTTTGAAATAACTGTCCTTTAATTGAAAATAAAAAAAAAATAGATCTTGTGTTCTATCCAAAGTGGAGGGTGAAGTAAAAAA
Source organism: Euborellia annulipes (assembly GCA_023213315.1). Taxonomy (NCBI): domain Eukaryota; kingdom Metazoa; phylum Arthropoda; class Insecta; order Dermaptera; family Anisolabididae; genus Euborellia; species Euborellia annulipes. The sequence goes on from JAKCPI010001249.1 coordinate 60,329, forward strand.
AAAATTAAATATGAAATAAATATTTTTAAAAACCAAAAAAGAAGAGTATAGCAAAAATCAGGGCCGGATCTAGGGGAGGGGGTAGTGGGGGGATGTGCCCCGGGCGGCAGATATCAGGGGGCGGCAATTAAATAAAGGATTACTAAAAAAAAAGGTAAAATCATATGAATTTTGTATAGAAAATTTTAAGGAGGGGCCGGCAAATTAAATCCTTCCCCCCCCCTAAAAAATCTTAGTTCCGGCCCTGGCAAAAAAAAAATTCAGTAAATTTATTCTGACTCTTGTATTTTTTTCTTATTAGGAAATTTCTTATGTTATTTAAATTTTCAATTACACATTTTTTCTCATCTCTGTGTGACATCTAAATACAGTAGATAATTGTTGATAGTCTCTTTAAATACTAGATATCAACGATCATGTCTAGTCAAAGAAAGAAAGTAGAGATTAGATATTCAGAGTCGTCCTCAAGACATGAGACGAAAAGGCGACAGCCTTAGACATGTGCGTAGCCAGGGGGAGGCAGGGGGGCCGTTGCCCCCCTGGCTGGTCCTAAAAATTAAAAAAAAACAAGCAAATATATATTTTTCCCATTGGGATTTTTTTTTAACACCCCAATCCACTACATTAATTTAATTTTTTTTTATTTAAATAAATAATTAATAATCTATGTATATATTAATTGCAAACCCCCCTCTCGCCCTAACGAGGGGTTGCCCCCCCCCCCTAACAAGAAGTCTGGCTACGCCCATGGCCTTAGAGCTGCATGGCACAGCATTTCGTATCTTTGTTTATAATTTTCACTCATTTTATAGATGATAAATCATAAATTCATATTTGTTGGCCGACTCATAGAGAACGATATTGTAATATTTTTAGATAGGTGCATCAAAATCAATAGGGTTAGATCATTTCCCCCGAAGGTGGACAGGTTTTCTTATACTTACATTTCATTTATTAAATTTAAGGTTACTAATCTATCATCTTGATTACAACATCATTTTGTCCCAGTATTATTTTATTGATTACATTTAATACTTTATTCTTCTCAATCATAGTACGTAACCCGATTGAAAACTTTAATTTTTATCTTATTAAAAAAAAAATGGGATGATATTTGATTCTTTTATTAATTAATACATTTACACAGTAGCCTTAAAATTTTTAAAATAATCCTTTAGTTAATTAAAACAAATACGAGTCCTGGGTTTCAGCACGGAGGTGGAGGTCTCACTTCTTAAGGGGGTCAGTGGGTCGCTTCCCGTATTCAGCCGAAAATATATTGGATACCAATTAATTATTATATGTCTAAAAGATCTTAAAAACAGGGGAGAAAGGCCAATATGCACAAACTCAAAAATATTTTTATCTTAGGGCCTATATAGAATTAATTTTCTAGGATCAAAATTTTTTAATCTCTTTTTATCTAAAGAATTATTAATTAAACAATATTTGAGTTTTTAAACTCACTAAAAACATTTAAAAAAAAACATACTTTTGTAAAAAAATTTTTTTTTTCTCTTTATTTAGAAACAGAAATCTTCTCTTGAGCAAAATCGAGTTAAATGGCTCAAAATTGTATTAGACAGAAAAAGTAACTTACATAGGCAAAATTCAAAATATATTACAATAACTCAAAAAAAAAAATAAACATCTTAGACTAATAAAAGTAGAATAAAAGTAAGTAACTTAAATTAATTCTTTTCAAATTAAATGTATTTTTTTTTAATACTTATACAATTTTTCCCATTTGAAAGGGCGATTGTCATTCATTAAGTTACTAATTTTATCGTCAATCGTCAATGACCTGATCTATTTTATGCAAATGCCAGCGATGATTAGGCAAACTCGAACCCTTTACGTCTTTTACTCACTAGAAACATTTACTATTAGAGGAATTGTATTGAATATTTTTTTTTTTTTTTTTTCTAAATATCTACCATATTTTCTTTTATTATATAACTTAAAACCTTATTCACATATCGTTTTTCACAAGGTTGCATTTCACAATGCTTATATATCTAATTCTTGATATATTCTACCTGTTTTATTAGATACCTATATGCCACGTCTACGCGATATGCATATCAATTAAAATCTTTTTTATGAAGAAATTTAAAAAAATATTTTATATTATCGATACGATGCCAACGGTCACGAAACAAAGGGAAAGAGATATCGAGTTTTTTTTTTTTAATTTCATCTTTTTTGGCATCGAAGGCCATTTAGATCTATTTAAGCTATATAATACAAATTATATTTCATATAGGGTAAGAGAAAGTAAAATATAATGATTTACTCTAGCTAACAAAAAAAAAAAATGATTTATAAATACCCTAAAATAATCTTAAATTTTTGAAAAAACTTTCTTGAACCCCCCCCCCCCCATCAAAAATTTCTGACTACGCCAATGAACTAAATTATTATAAGCTATTTCTACTTACCCTTAACTATCAGATTCGGCCAACTTTTCTGATCCCTTCAGGTTTAATATACACAAATTTTTAACATCTGAATGAAACAAAAAGAACCATTAGGATTACTAAAAACATAAAATGATAGCATTCAAAACAATAGTGCCATTACTGTAGAATTTTTAAGGAAATACTTCTGATGTATTTATGAATGCTATCATTTTGTTTCTAGTGATCTTAATGGTTCTTTTTGTTATCTTCAAATGTTAAAAATTTCTATATAGTAAAGTGAAGTAGTGAAGTGGACAAAAAAATTAATCGAAATCTTTAGTTTAAAATAAGCCTAATTTTCTCTGTGAATTTTTTTCACCTCAGTGGTCTTTTAAACAATAATTTATTGATAACTCCTGGAAACAAGTGTCTGCCCCCTCCACCTCCCTGTGGCCGAGAGGGGTGAGTTTCCAATTTGTATATTAACACTTTACATAAATCCAAAAATTTAGTAAAAAATATATTGAAAGCTGATTGAAATAAAGGCTGTTTTATTTCAATACCAGCTGCCTATCCTACCTTAATGAGAAAAAAATTATTTGAGGTTGTCGTAACTCAAGCGTGACACCCTTGTAATCGAGAAGTTCTTGCTTTCAGATTCAATATTTCTTTAGTAAATATTTTTTTTCACTACTTTAGTTACACTTCAATCTATTGACGTGATTTTTCTATTTTTGCACTTTTATATAAAAAAAATATATTTTTAACAAATCTATTATATTTCCGTTCACAATTCAGGTCAATGACAAAAATTTGTAATCTTTTCTATTCTAACCTTGGAAATAGAAAAAGATCATTTCCCCTTCAAGACCTTGAGAATTAATTATTCACTACAATTATATTGCAATAATGTATTTTTTTTTGACTTTAAGGTTTCCTCACTAACGAATTTTCATTAAAAAAAAAAAATCATTGCATTCTTTCATTAAACAAAAACTTGGCCATTTCCTTCCGTTTGTTAAATACGTTAGACACTCCCACGTTTTTCCCACTATCTTCTAGACCAAATTGTATTACTTAATACAAAACACTTGCGTACGACTTTAGTATAAAATAAAAAGAAAAAAATCTTTTCAGTGATTAGGAATCAGTAGAGGGAATTATAGACAATAACGAGTAAAACAAAGGGAAGCCCTTGCTTACTTCAATACGATTTCCTATTAGGGGAATTTTTAATTATAGACCACATTTTTGTTATTAAATATTTATTAAAAATATAAATATTGTACAACGTTTGGACTTCTTATTCTGCAGCCGTTATCAAGTACTGTGCACTTGCTCCGCTGCAGAATATGCAGTCGAAACGTTGTACAGAATTTATATTTTTAATAAATATTTAATAAACAAAAATGTGGTGTATAATTAAAAATTCCCCTAATAATAATATTTCAAACCACAAAAGCTTTAATAAACACAATTTCCTTATTGATACTTCTTAAAAATATTAAGCAATAATATAATTTCTAATTTTTTTTTATCTAAAATTTTGTAAATTTATTTCTAATTGACATTTTACTATTCATTTGCTAATCTTATTGTTTTAAGATTGCAAAAATCCTTTTATTTTATAAATTTTGAATATACTGTATTTAATACGTCTATTTTTTTAAAACTCATGTGTAGAGGTGAATGTGTCTAGCTTTTATCAGATAAGATCGGATAAAGTGAATGAATCACATGCATCTGCGCACTGCGGGTTGCCGACCTCTGGGGAGAAAGGTGAATGCTGTAGAGGTGTTGGGTTACGACATTCATATGCGGAAAAGGGAAAAATATATGTTTCGGACACATTTAAAATATAACCAATCGTTGATCAAAAAAATTTTGATTCAGTAACTTTATTTAATTTTGAGTGAGTTCACTCCACTAGTTGAAATTTATGAAGTGATCTCTAGAAAAAATTTAACATAATAGAGTTAATTTAATAACCAAATCAAACATAAACCCTTCTCCCAAATTTGTTATCTTAAACGATATATATTGACTGGCTTATTTACAGTCTATATGATCGTTGATTGAAAAAAAATCCATCTTTTTTCAAGCAGAGCTGTATCTTCCTAGTTAATATTAGTTAAAAAAAGATTTATTATATTTTTACTTGAATAATATAAAAACAAACATTTTTGCGTTTGTTTAATCTCTAAATTTGATTTATTCTTATATTCCTTACCGCGTTGTCAGATTGGAAATGATTCAATCCACAAAAGGCTAAAGAAAAATTGATTTTTTTTTCATTAATTTACTATTGTATATAAAACATTTTTTGATTTTTTGAATGTTTTATTCAAATACATTTTTTCCATAATCTAATCCAGCGTTTTCCAAACTCTGAGGCGCGGCTCCCTAGGGAGGCGCAGACTAGTCTAAGGGGAGGCGCGAATATTAGCCACAGTGAGCAATTTTCCAAACTCAGCCAAAATTATTTCTTTATTGTGACTTTTATTGTGACGTTTAGGCCACTAGTCTAGGCCATCTTCAGGGCCGGAGGCGACAATAAATGAAATTTTCATTCAAAATTAAAATTTCATTTATTCTCGCCTAAGAAGGCGTAAACGTCACAATAATTTTGGCTTCATATGACAAAAAATTTTTTTTTGTCTCCGCTTTAATATAAATTTATATTTTTTAGCATTAAGAATTTTTGTTTTTGTATTATTTTACAAAATGGGAGAGGGTGGAGGGAGGTGTCATATGATTAAATATAAGGGAGGCGTTGTAAGATAAAGTTTGGAAACCACTGATCTAATCCAAGTTCTAGGTTTTAATAGAAATCTATTTAAAAGGAAACTAACAATAATTTATCAATTATCAATTTGTCCATCCCTCTTTATACAAACAGTACCTACTACAAAAGTACGTGATGTTGTCTCATTTCAAACAAAACTAGTTTTATTTTATTTTTTTTAATGTAATATCAATAAATAAATTGAAACACTGAAACATATCACCAAGTGTTTTTCTAATTAATTAATTTTTTACGCCCTTATTTCAACTAGAAACACTGGTTACCAATCTAAACACAAAATTATAATTATAGAAATGAGAAAAACTAATTAAATTTCTATTTTTTCACTTATTTTCTTTCTTTTTTTTTTGAAATTTGAAGGGTTTACTTTTCAACAATATCCATCCATTTATTTTTTTCATTTTGCACCTGTTGGGGGACAAGCAGGACAATGGCTTTTGTCCGAAGGCGAACTGTTTTCTCATATTTTTAACGATGGCACACCCAACGACAAACCCACCACTCATATAATGGTCTCTTTTGCCTCCCTTTTGACGTCCATAGACCCGAAATAGACCCTCTGTGCTATTCCCGGATCGCTTGAGAATGAACATTCTCGTGATGAGCATGTCTTAAAAATCGACAACAAGGTCATCTTTACGTAAAAATTACATTACGGCAGCCTCTTCCAGACAAAATATCACACGGGTCTATTAACTATTTCAGACGTCATCGTGCTCAGTTATATAATTCAAGTTGTTGGCTCAAAAATACCTCATCTAAAAAAAAAAATTATTATCCTACGAAATCCAAGATAGGCCTACATGTATTGATCTAACATAAAAATACTCTCTGAAAGGGTCGATAATCTGAACCCATTTAAAAAAAAACAATAGCCTTTTTGTTCCTTTGCTAGTTTCTCACATTATTAAATAAATAATTATTAATACTGGTATATTAGATAAACACAAGATTACTATTTCTGATCTTGATTGCAAAGTTAACCTACCCTGGATTGTCCTAATCAATTTAATTTTGAAAGGAGTAAAAATTATCACGAAAAAAAAAAACAGACTTGCAATTGTTTGTATTATCCTCCACTCTGCGATATTAATGCATTTACTTGAATTTATACATTTTTTTTTAAATTGGTTCGTGAAATAACTCGATAGATAATCCAGACATCGAGACAATAAATTAATTGTCCCAACAGATATTAAGAAAAATGTTACCTCTATTCTCAGGGCCGTCTTAAGAAATTCGGCGCCCGTGGGCTACTAGAAATAACGCGCCCCTCTTCCTAAGAAAATTCACAGAATGGCAATTGGGAGCGGGGTGTCCGGAAAGGTTATACAAAAGTGTCAGAACTAGAAAAAATCTATTTATTACTTTTATACTAAACAAAAATAAAATTTAATTAAATCAAAAAACATTTAAGAAGAAAAACATACCTTAATCTAAACAAATGTAACTTATATATTTATTTTCCGAGCTTTTTCTCTGACAAACTGATCAATAATATCACTAGTATTTAAATTATCAAAAAAATCTCTCTTAATGGATAAAATACTTAAATCATTGAGTTTGCTCTGTCCCAAAGAAGATTGTAAGTAATTTTTTATTCTTTTGATTGTTGAAAATGATCTTTCGCCACTGCAGTTTGTAGAAAATGAATTTTTATAAAACTAATAAATAAATGGGGACTAATAACTAAATAACTAATAAGAACAAAAAAATATAGATATTGCCGCCCCCCAAAAGGCTTGCGCCCTGGGGCTATAGCCCATTTAGCCCTGTGGTTAGGTTTCTCTTTCAAATCAAAGGTGGATGAATATCACTAATCACTCACATTTAATTAAAAATTGTTTTATATCTAATTAGTCTTTTCACCAAATAGACAATATATCTCGAGAATTTCTTCAAAATTCCCAAATGGGATTTTTTAATAAAACGAGATTTCTTAACAAAAAAAAAAAAAAAAAACAAAAAAATTCTCTGGATTAGTATGAAGAGAAATAATTGACTAACTTACGTTTCCGGAAGCAAAATTTATTAAATTTCCTTATCTGCGTAACCTAAATACAGTATATTACAGAAAATAGACCTAATCTAATTTTAATATTTTATTCCTCAAGAAGAATGTTTGAAGGTACCTCGTCGAAAATCCTTTATCATTAGTAGAGACCGGATTTTAAGCAAAATGCTTATTGCTCAATTTTATAAGCAGCCATTAGATATTTAATTTCTATACGAATTAGGAAAAACTAAGTGTATTGAGATTGATTTTTTATGCTTTTTTTGCTTTTTTGAATTTTCATGCTTTTTTCTCTTTCGTGCTTATTTGAACTTATTTTACGAATATTTATAATTTTTTTTTTTTTATTAAAAAACACACTTTTTTCCCATTCACACACGCATACACCAGGGACGTATATAAGAGGGAGGGGGGAGGGGGCCCGGCCCCCCCAAAAAAAAAATTTCCAAAAACCCCGCAGTGCAAAAAATTATAGCATTCTAAAAAAAATTTTTCCGCAGGGTGAAAAAATTTGGTTGCGCAAAAACAAAATTTTTCGCATTGCGGGGCGGAATAAATTTAGTTTCTTTAAAAAAAAAATTTGTATACGCCATTGGTATGAGTAAAAATTGCTTTTTCAACTTTTATGCTTATTTAACAACTTTTTATTCAAGTTTTTTATGCTTTTTAAGCACTTATTTTCCATTTTTTTATGCTTTTTGTCCGGTCTCTAATCATTAGACATTCAGCCACCATCCCTGTTTTAACTATTTTGACCGCTTTTGGTAGAGAATCGATCTGTCTGAAACTTAATCCATGATACTTGATATCTGGATTTGATTGTTAAAATAACAAACAGCACGGACTGACGGAATCGATTTATTTCAATATGAAATATTTAGGCCAACCACACAATGTACAATCAACTTTTAGTTTTTTCTAAAGGGAATCAAATCTATAGAATAAACTTTGAAGGCCATCGGAAGCCGGTTATCAAAATGAACTTAAAGATTGAATGGCCTTCGATACCTACTATTTTAAGCATTTTCCACGTGCCAATTTTCCTATTTCATATATATCACGAGTCACGCTTGAATTTCATTCAATAAATATTTATATTTGAATTCTTTAAAGTCAAAGGATTGAGTTCAGATCTTCCAGTTCGTTAAAAAAATTTTAATTCATCCATATTAAATCAACCAAGTCACACAGAGTTATTAATAAATTATCGGCAACTGAGGCCTTTTAGGATTTTTTTTGTGGATTACCGATGGCAACCTGGGGACGTTCCACATGCTGATTTTTCGGGCCAACCCACCCAGCTTGACATTACTTGGCAACGATCTCGGTGGCTATTGTCCTACTCCATTTCCAAGCCCCCGGCTAAATTTTTATTTATTCATATAGGCCTAATAGGTGATTTTTTTTTCTTAGGGAACCTACCTTAATTGAGCCCCGTAGAGGAAAAAAACATTTAGCCTGTGTCTAGAAGTTTGATAGACGTGGAAAGTAAAAAACAAGGAATAAATATTCTTTAGAAAATTATCTCTTGTACTACGAACTCTTATAATCCAATAATTTCTGTCTTTGACTGGCTTCAGCAGAAAATAATTCGAAAAAAATAAAATACCTTTTTTTCGCGAAAAAATTTATTTTTAATGTAAAATTTTTAAAATTAATACTTAAAAATTTGATGTGTATTTATATTCTGGCAAACAAATACAGAATGCGCTTTTAAATTACCGAAATTAAAAAAAAAAAATAGTGTGCTGTGCGACGAGTCACACCAGATTACCAGACACCCCCCCCCCCCCGAGAAACACCTCTGGATCCGCCCTTGTTAAGATAGCAAATTTGCGAGATATGTTAGTGCATCATCGTGAATCATAAATGATTGGACAAAATTTCGCCCCTGGAGAGATTGCAGCCCTAGCAGGCGTCTAGAATTGTGAGACAGTTCCTCTCGTGCTTGCTACCTGATGGCGTGCACCAATTTAAGATTTTTTCGAGTCAATAAAATTTTAATTTTATTAGTATAATACGAGATGTTATGTTTAAACCCGATCATTTTCAGCTAATTTTTAAAAATTAGATCGCGTAAATGGGCACCTTTAGCTTTGACAACAAAATGCACTATTTTTTCGGCATTTTCCATGACTTTGGCCAATGCTTCGGTCAATATGGCGGCTATTGCAAGTCGAATGTTGGCTTTCAGTTGAGCTAAGGTCTTTGGCTTATTTGTGTACACCTTAGATTTCAAATAAAAGTCTGGTGAAGTCAAATCTGGTGAACTCGGGGGCCAGTCAAAATCACCATTTTTCAATATCAATCGCCCGGGGAACAATGGTCGCAATAAATTGATTGTTGCTCGAGCTGTATGGCATGTAGCCCCGTCCTGTTGAAACTAGAAGTCATCCATGTCATTTTCACGAATAATGGGCATCACAAAATCCGTTATCATGTTAATTTAAAATTTTAAAATAAAGATTTGGTTGATCGCCTAGTAAAAGAGCACCAAATATTGTTTCTCTTAATATTTTGTTTGACTTTTTTTTTTAAATTTATTAGTCATCCTATTTGGAAAGACATGGCATTCCAGTTTAAGTTAGTATTTATTATATCATGCAAGTTTTTTTTTTAAATCTTGGCTATTATTTTTTACCATCTTTCCTCTCATTCAACAGGTAAAAGAAAAGATTTTATTCGAAAATAAAAAGAAAATTTGTTCATATCCATCTTCGTTGGGGGGTCAACACCGATGACACATTTGTAGACACTCGTGCCAAATATTATAAAACATTTTCAACTTATTATTATCATGAACAAACGATTTAGGTGATTTTCAACTATTTTTGTAACTGATCGGTTCCTAGGATTGATACTATTATACAACAATCGAGGCCAGTCTCTTCTATATTCAAAATTATTATATAACATATTATTCATATTGTATTGATTGTACTTCTGAAATACAGTAATATCTAAATATTCCCTTCGTAGAAGTTAGGAAAAACCTTAGATCAACAGATTTCTATTCTGTAGTTAATTGTTATAATGGCTAATTCCTCCCAAGCATGTAATTCTCTCACCTTGACCTTTCGCCAACAGAAGTGCTCATAAAAATAATAGCCACGACTTATTTATAAATTCAAAAAATAGATGAAAACAAATTTTTTTTGTTATTTATAATTTATTTTAATTAAAAAAAAATATAGTGAATGAATGTATTTTTATTTACAAACATGATTCATTCATAATTGAGATTTCATCAGAAATAACATTTACATTTTTATCTCGTGCATAAATGAGCTAAGATAGTGTGAATTTAACACAAAGTATGAAGGTACAGTGAGGGACAATATTAAGTCCCACTGCGTTTTCTACTTGTGATTATTTCATTAAAAAAAAAAAAATATATTATATATTTTTTAATGAAAACTTTCATGGTTCAAACCTAGAAAATTTCTAAAAAAGATTATCATTTTCTTTTATAAAAACAATGAAATAATTACAAGTAGAAAACGCCTGGGTGGGACTTAATATTGTCCCTCACTATACCAATAGAAAACACAAAATAATTTTTACAAGATACGGTATATGAAATTTTAGAATATGTAGGGATTAGACAACCCAAATAGCTGCATTAGAGAGGAATAAGCATCATCCCTTGATTAAAAAAAAATTTCTAGTGAGATTTAGCTACTCGTCAGCAGGGCCGGAACTAGGAGATTTTTTAGGGAGGGCAAAATTTAATTTGCCGCCCCCACATAAAATTTTCTATACAAAATTCATATTATTTTACCTTTTTTTTTTAGTAAATCTTTCTTTAATTGCCGCCTCCTGATATCTGCCGCCCGGGGCACATGCATCCACTGCCCCCCCTCCCCCCTAGATCCTGCTCGACAGACAGGAGCATTAAAAAAATAGAGAAATGTTTACTAGTCATTTGGTTTGCCTACCTTCCAGGATTCATATTCGAACCTTCCTCATTTTCAAAGCTAGAATAAGCAATGGGATGGGAAAGTATTTTAAAATTACATTTTTACAGTGAAGTGAAAGTTATGAAAAAAGAAAAAGTATTGCCATAAATATCGTTTGAAGCAACGATATTATTTATGACTCTGAGGATAGCGTTACTTAAACAGCCTAGGGGGAGGAGTATCACATTCGCCTCTTTTGCTGACAAGGGGAGGTGGTCAATCAGTTGCTTATGTAAGCATTTTAATAAAAAAAGTTTGCTGCTCCTTAAATAAAGCCGAACAAAAATAAAAATACTTAGGCAGAGGTTTGGTTGCTGTAGTTGACATGGGGGTAGATCTATAAAACAGTCACAAATTTAGACACGTATTTTTATTATAATATAATATCTTATTTAAGAAAGCTATTGATAATTCATAATTATCATCTTCTTATTATGTCTGGTTTTATCAAGGTTAAGATGCGCAAGATGGTATACTGAATTAAAAAAAAAAAATGAAATAAAAATTTCAATAGTAAAGTATATTTTTTCAAATTTTTTTATTGCTAAATAATTTTTCCTTATCCTTAATCTCGAATTTCGGGGTCGGCATCTCCAAGGAGCGCTTGGCTTGACACCCTTGATTAGAAAAAAAAACTTAAGGGCTCTCTTGTGGTTATCATCCACATAGGCTTACACTACTCACAAGATATGATGAGCCCATGAATTTGAATAAATGTATTAATTTTCCCACTTAGTTTATAATCTTTTAATAAGGAAAGATTAGCATTAGATATATTGCTGATAATAGAACTACTAAGACACCTGAATAAGTATTTAGCCCAATAAATAAGATGAGTTTTTATTTTTCTACTACAACTTTAATTCGCATGCAATATGATTTTATTAAATACCGATATATATTTCACTTAGGCAGCTGATTTGCTCCCCCTGGTTCAATGATCCCATCAGTCCGTCAAAATAATATTTAAATTAAAGTAAAATCATCTTGCTTTGAATCTTACAAGAATATTATAATTCATAAATTATATTTGTGACATTTATTGTGTGAAAATTGCTTTCTGACATGACAAAAATGTCAATCTTAAGGATATAAATCAAACTTAATTTTTTTGCTTACTACAATAACAAAAATAAAAATATTTAAAATTCTTTATTAACGGTGCAGCACAGGGGTGGTCAAGTGGCATTGAAATGGTGATTTATACTAGGACCAAAGGGATTTGAAAACAAAAAAAAAAAAAAAAAACACCCAGAGGAAACATGACTAAAGTTATTGCCAAAAAAAAATCGTTATTGGAAATAAAAGAGATTTTTGGCATTAATCGTGATTTATATTTATTATAAAACTTTTTGGCATAATTATAAACCAAGGAATTAAGCCAAAATTTAATTAATCAGTTAAGGATGTTTTATAATTAATCACTGATCCTGTAGGTGGTTTTGAGAAATTTAGATAATTTTCGGGCAATTGATTAAAACACTGCGTTTTAATTATACTTAAAAATATCTCTATAGACTTAATGTACTGAACAATTTTAAAGTAAAACTTTATTTTGATTGACACAATTTTTTTAAAAATATTTTCGGCTTCTTAGGCTATTTAATCTTTAAAATTTAAAAATACTATATATTGGGGTCCAGGCATTTTTATTTATTCCATTTTGTATCCAAATGATTTAAACAAATATTCATGGGACTTCCTGGGGTCCGAACCCACCCCACTTACCTTTGCTTTTTGAATATCAATATTTTAATAAAATATTGGAGTACTAAATGTTGTTAGGTCTAAAAATTTACTGTTCCTCTTTAAGTTTCGTTATCAATATTAAAATTTCAACCTCGGGATATGAAGATGAGGGGGGAGGGGGTTAATGGACATTCATTAAGAGGAAAATTTATAAATAATAAAATAATACTATAACAATTATTAAATTGTTCAAACTCAAAAGGCTGAAATTGTTAATAATTTTTTTTATTATTTTTATTTCAGGTGGCGAGTCGGGCTCTCGCGACAGCTGTTTCAACCGAAACTGATCTGAAAAAGGTCCTTGCCAAAAAAATTCCCCAAGAGCAAGAAAGGATCAAAAAATTTCGAAAAGAAAAAGGAAACAAAGTCGTCGGCGAGGTCACTATTGATATGGTAAGTCATGCATTTCTTTAAAGGGAACCAAAAATTAATTCGACAAAAAATCAAAATAAATTTAATATTTTTTTAAATTTTGATTTTGTCATTGGGCTGCTTAGGTAATTTTGAATTGAATATTATAATTATAAAAACTTGTATCGATGGTTTTGATGATTTTATTTATGAAGTATTCTTTCAATTTTGCTCAGCTGTTAGGAAGGATTATCAGGAAAAAACCTCTACTCTCAAAATAATCAATTAAAGGTGCAATTTAGATCTATTCAAGTGACAAAATTAATTTTAGTCAACTTCAGAGCATGGATTAATCTTAATCTTTTTTTCCATTAAAAAATTTGTTTGTTTAATCCCTAATTTTGTCTAATTGTTCTCATCTTTAAAAAAAAACAAACAATTTCTCTTCCTTTTAGATTTAAACTTTCTACCGTAGGCTCTAGTTGAAACATTATGTATTTATATATGAAAGGTAAAATACACTAAGTTATGTGTTTCAAGGTTTTTTATTAATTAAAATTAACACTTAATACCGGTACGTATTTCGACATTACTATCATCATCAGAAGCGGTTTTCTATTTTTGTTTTTTTTTTTTTGTTTTTAGAAAACCACTTTTGATGATGACAGTAATGTCGAAATACATATAAGTGTTAATTTTAATTAATAAAAAACCTTGAAACACATAACCTAGTGTATTTTACCTTTCATATAATTCGAAATTTACCTCTAAGAATATTAGATATGAGAACATTTTTAAGACGACTAATTGGTTCTTTTTGCCGATTATCCATTCTACTTAAATCGAAATCTTGGTTTTTATAATCATTTTTAAATTAATCAAATTTTTTAATAAACGAAAATTTATTTTTTTATAAATTCATATTTAAAAATTATCTATGGGGAAATTTTCATATATTGTGAAATGATTAACGAGTACAGATAAAAAAAAAGCATTCTTATTTATGTGACTAAGAACACACCTCCCGTCTAGTTTAATTAACATTGTCCCGCAAATTTGATAAGGCTTATCAAACTTCATCTGTGGAAAATTATAAAGATTTAAAGTGACAGTCAATGAGATAATAGAGATGATGAATCCAAAGAGCAAAAATTGATCATCTTATCTTTTTAAATTACATACCTCAAATTATTCTGCAAATATAAATTAATTAAAGTTCAAAAAAAGATTCTGATAAGATTTTTATTCTATTCGGAATTAATTTATCAGACAGGCCTTTTCTTTTTTCTTACCTATATATAGCGTATATATATTGCAATATATAGGCTATATATAGAGAGAAAGTATTTGATTCATATCAAAATTTCGATGTAGAGATTTTGATGAATATACACGTTTTGAGGTCCCTGAGTCCAAAAAAATGGGTCCTTTCAAAATGGTCTGTCTGTCTGTGAACAAAATATCTCTAGAATGAAAAGAGCTAGGAAGTTGGAATTTTATATTTAAGCTCCACCCTGGCATATGAATGACAGAAAATTTTGAAGAAAATCAGCCAAAAAGTACTGATGCACTCTTTCGATTTTCTCAAAATTCGCTCCAACGATTTTGATTAAAATTCAAAAATCTATTATTTCATTAAAATGAATATTCTCATTTTACACTTGAAATCTCCTTCATTGCCTCTTTGAAAATATGCATTCTATTAGACAGTCTGTGACTAGTTATGGCTTTTTAAATACAAAATTGATATTTCTATCTCTAATCCCATTTAATCTTTTCATAGTCGACGATTTACAATCTTCCTCATTTAACCCGAACTTATCTGAAATATAATAAATTATTACAATATTCACTTAAAAACTTGTTTTGCGTCATCATTAAACGCCTACCGGAGTTATTTTACGTAAGATTACCCAAAATATTTGTTATCTAATCTACCTTTTGTTAATCAAAGATGTGATATAAATTCATTCAAGCAACATCTAAGACAATCAAATAATTAAAAAAAATTTAATTAACAAGTCATTGACATATTGATGATTTAATTAATCTCATAGTAACAACGAGATGTAGAATCGTGAAAAAATTAGGTCTTGGGAAATCATTACCTGTTTTTTTTTTTATTATTATCTCTAAACTGAAGTCTAATCAATAGGCTTATATTTACCTTTGTTTATGACATATATTGCCTCATATTTTTTCAATTTTTTTTTCGAATTTTCTTGGTGCAATTATGCCCACTGTAAGTCTTGCAGAGTGTATATTAATACCCACCCAAAAAAGGGGTTAATTTTACGACCCCAGTGCCTCAGAGGCAAAAATTTCTTGAATATATTATTTTTAAATATAGTTTTTGGAACAAAGTTCTTTAACGCGGCCTACGCTGAGTGAAATGGGAGAAAATGTAACGTAACAAAAATGCGTTCCTAACAAAAATGGATTCCTAGCGCCCGAGCGACGGCGGAGGAAGGCGAGTTTGGCCGAAGCCTTGGCGAGGCCACGCCCATCTCTTTATTTCCTTCTATCTACCGTAGGCGGCCAGCGAGGTTCCAGTGGGCGCAGCTCCCTGGCTAGACGGAAAGCCCGCCTTCGGCATATTTAATTATATTCTGAGTTGAGGAAAAGGCGTGAGGAACTTCGTTCCTGCCGGGGCTCCCACGGCCCCATACGATTGCTTTTTTTTCCTGTGAGTTTAGGGTTGGATTGGCCAGCCACTCTCCAAATTATGTCTGACTTTTTAAGACGAGCTTATTGTTAGCAAACCGCCTGTACCGTTCGCTCTTCCTCTCTAGCAACACGACTGAATAATAAATAATCTCTTGATTATATTCAATCTCACATTTCTCGTAATTTTTCATGATTTACAGACGTTACGTAAGAATTTATTAAAATTTAATTGCCATTTAACATCACTGTCATACTTTTCTTTTAACACTACAAAACAACTATTCTAAATAAATTATGATTTGTTTGTTTAATTAAAAACAGTTCATGGCCGGTTATTTTTCTTTTTAAGACGAGCTTATTGTTAGCAAACCGCCTGTACCGTTCGCTCTTCCTCTCTAGCAACACGACTGAATAATAAATAATCTCTTGATTATATTCAATCTCGCATTTCTCGTAATTTTTCATGATTTACAGACGTTACGTAAGAATTTATTAAAATTTAATTGCCATTTAACATCACTGTCATACTTTTTCTTTTTAACATTACAACAACAACTATTCTAAATAAATTATGATTTGTTTGTTTAATTAAAAACAGTTCATGGCCGGTTATTTTTCGAGCAATGCTATCGAAAATAGGGGATAACTATTCCAAAAATAATTATTATTTATTTAAATATATTTATACCTAATTGTGTAAGATTGATAAAACTTTTTTTTTGCCAATTGAATACCTGTTACGTGATTATATTATTATAAAAAAGCCAGACCTTTTTTTTTTTAAAGATTTTTCATATCCACCAATATTAACCTCTAGAGGCGAAGAAATAGTACTGTGAATGCTAAAACAAAAAGGGTTGTACCCATGACAACTTTGTTTTCCTCACTTCTTTGCAACGTCCATTGATTGTTTGGAAAGTCAAAGAAATTGTTTACCCAAAATTATTTAAATTTCTACCCGAAGGGTCATACATTACAACTCAAAAAATGTTAGGTGAAAATTACGAAAAATATTAACTGAGTTTTTATGTCTGTCGAACTTTTAAATCACAAAAATGTCGACATTAGTCATCATAGGTCTTTGGACCTTAAGCATCCATTCATTAAAAAAAAGTCTTGGCTCCCCTGCTCCTGGTTGCGACCTATATTATAATTATATAATTGGGTCTCTTGATCTAATAATATTAATAATATCTTCATGATTAATTTTTCCTCTCTCTCCCTCTCTCATTATTAAAAACTTAATTCCAAATGAAAGACGAACGTCATAATTTATCTAAACTCATTTTTATTTTCATTTATTTTTTAAAGTGGAAAATTATATCTTACATAAACGAGTTTATAAACGAAAGTGTATTTTAAAAATTAGCTTCACTTAGCAGACATTTGTCAATATCAGCTTTGAAGGTATTAGAAAGTACTCAGACAGTCAACAGAACAAATGTAATAATAATATTGATATAATCGTAATATTTTATACTTGAAAATATAAAAATTTAATAATGTAAATATTTAATAATTTTTTATTAAATAATATATTTAAATTATTGTGCTTATCAGGGGCGTATATAGAAATTTTTTTCGGGGAAGGGCCCGAACTGAAAATTTTTCTGAGGAAAATTTTTTTTTTAAGAAACTTAATTTTTTTCACACAAAATTTTTTGCGGAACATTTTTTCCTTTGCGGAACCAAAGTTTTCCATCCTGCGGAGAAATTTGTTGCTCTGATGTCTGTATATCCCTATATATGTATATGTGTTTGGGAAATTTCGGGGTAGGGGGGCGCCCCTTATATACGCCACTGGTGCTTCTCTTTGAGTAGTATTAACTGCGAAACACACTTCCAATCTGGAACTACTTCAGTTTCAAAAAATAAAACTTGTCCAAAATTTAAAACTTTTATTTATGTTAGAAAAAAGCATGAAGGCTAAAAATGATGAATGCTGCTATTATTCAAATTCATTTACATAGAAATTTGATAAAAAATTGTACGTTATTTGTGATTAGATTAAAGATCCTAAATAAGATATAGAAATAGTAATTTTTAAAATTACCTAAGAGATAAATACTCTGGAAAGTCGTGACACCCCGATCTTTCGTAGCTAAGACTAAAATTTAACTTTTTCGGTAGATCTTTATTTGGCCTAGACCCATACATCGTATTAATTTGTATTTTATACAATATTACTCAAAGGAGCCTAAAATGGCTGTAATAATTAACAAACAAACAAATACTCTTTATCTTTATAATTTTTAAAAATCCACGTTAATAATATCCTATCGCTGTCATTTCGTTTTTGGAAGTATTTGATTAGTCGAACGAAAACTTACCAAAGTTTTACACTCTAGAAATACGTAAACTCAAATAGCACATTCCTTTTTTAGTCCCTATTACCCTTACGCTAATATGTAATTATAGAGCCTTGGTAAAGATGACTTGCATAACCACGAAGAATAGCAATTTTCTTACTGTTTTGCATATCATGAAATTTTCCAATTATATTTTCTATTGATAAGAACTCGTTATAATCAGTTAATTTAAACTAAAAAAATAACGCTTGTCCAAAATTTATGGAAAATATGTCAAGTTTATGATTTAGTTTGATTTATGTTAGAAAAAGTATGAAGGTAAAAATGATGAACGCTATTTTTTATTCAAATTTAATTACCTGATAATGGCAGAAAGTCAAGGAGTTCTTATAGGCTAATTTCTATTTATTTCAAAATCTAATTCTTTTAATTTCTACTCTTAAAAAAAAAAAAATGATTGGCTTTAAGTGAGGAGGGACAAACTCCTTGAATTCTCTTTGAAGCCCTTGGGCCATAGCTCAGTGGTAGAGTTTCTGCCTCTTGTGTTAAGAGTCAAGGGTTTGCATCCTTCTCATGCTACAAAAATGTATTTTAATTGGATTGCCTACCAACCCAATTGAAATAATTAGAGAAGGAGACTAAATGGCCTTCGATGTCGAAGACCTCAAATGAAATAAAAAGAAAAAAAAATCTCTTTGAAATATAATTTTCCCGAAGTTGACTGATTTAGACGCACAAAACTTTATTCTGGAATCTGAAAAATAAATTAAAATACGCCCAGTTCAGACATTTAATAAATATAATTATTTCGAGTTTGAAATGTTAGAGTCTTGCCAGCTTTTTTGAAAAACAAGTTAACAATAAGTTTCAATTCAGCAAAGCTAATTTCAGAATTATCCAACAATTTATAACCTAATTTTAACGGATGAAAAAACCTTTAAGAAACCGCATTTATTTGAAAAGAGTTTAATTAATTAATTTTTTTTTTAAGTCTATCGACATCTGAGGCCATTTTAAGTTCAGACCATATTCATTTAAATCAGTAATATTTAAATATAAATAAACTTTAAAGTTAGAACCATTGTCTCTTGAGATGAGATCCCCTTTCAAGCACAGGACTTTGCATTTGATTCATCATACAAAATTTTTCTTAATATTAGGCTATATATTAATTTCTCTTTTACTATCAGATTAGTAAGGTGTTAAATCTCTTGACAATAGCTCTAAGTAAATACTTATTTGCATTGATGTCATATAAAGATATTCAAAAAAAAAGTATTTATAAATGGAGAAAGCATTAATTATATGCTAATTAAATTCGAAATATCTTTACCCTTGATCGGGAAGTAAAAGACAATGTTATGTGATTGTATGCTCAGTCCAGCCTTGATTTGGATCTAATCTTCATTTTTGCTTTTTAATCTTTAATCTTTGAATCAATATCTCTCTTTCTCTGTCTCTTTTTGATAATTAATTCATTTTAAAAAAATTAAATTTTTTCGACTTTTTCATTTATGTTGATTGATAAATTTAAAAAAATTAGAACGAATCTGTTTGACTGGTATTCTGGCTTTGTCTCTCGTCTATTATTTAAATCAATTAGAGCTTGCTATTTTCTCAACACTTAACTCCCTCAGATGTTCTTTTCATTGATTCTATTATGGCCTATTTACAAATGGTGTAACTCAAAGGGCTAGTTTTATAAAAGCAGGCTCACCCAATACTAATCTAACACTGAAAATTAAATTTGCTAATGTCTAATAGAAAATCTTTATCCAATTGTGAAACGGGCTTCAATCAAAATTGAAAATTTAATTAAATTTAATAATAATACAAAATATAATGTAAAAAAACTGTATACGCTGTTAAACAATATAGGCTAGATAGATTTTAATTTATTTGTTTAAAATATTTTTTAATTTTAGATAGACATGTCTGAATTAAACATGTGTAGCCAAAAAATATTGAGGCTTTAACTTATAAAAAATTATATATTAATTAATTTAAATAAATATATTCGGTAAATAATACACTCGCTGCTGTCATCTTTAAAATCTGTGTGCCGAAATAAGTATTTTGTGATAATTTATATTTTCCCCGGGCCAATGCGGGACATTTTGTTTAATAAGAGAAAAAATAACTATAGTATAAAATGTTCAAAAAATGTCACCATATAAATCAATGGTTTCCAAACTTTGTTACAACGCCCCCCCCCCTCCCCCAATTATATAAAATAATACAAAAACAAAAAACAAATTTTTAATGCTCAAAAATAAATTTTTTTTTTATTTATTATTTTATTTATAAAATTTGCAATCATTTGGAAAATTTCCCCCTTATGGCTATTATTCGCCCCTCTCCTTAGATTATTAGTCCGCGCCTCCCAGTTTGGAAAACTCTGATATAAATAATAAATAATTAAAATAATTTAAAAAAGTGAAAATAATTATTTAAATCTTTAACAGAAGAGTAAAAAATTACAAATTTTATACAGGAAATTAAATCGAAATGCAGGACTGTCCCATAAAATGCGGGATGAATGGTCGCCCTTTGTGAATTTTTAACTAATAGTTATCTTGCATCAGTTGATTATTTGTATTAATTTACAAATATTTCAACGAAAGCCTACTGTCGAAAGTTTAAATTTTAATATTAGTTTGATTCTTAGGTATGGTAGATATTTGGTCCAGAGAAATGAAAAACTGTTTCTCAGTTTCACATTACATCATTTTTATTTAGCAAATATTTCTGTCAAATTTTGCCAATTGGAAATAGGTATCAGCTGGTTTTTCATTATACTTTCCGTATTTCGGCGATTGACCCCATGGCCTTAGAAATGCAAATTCGTTTTTATCGAGGCCTCTGATTCCAAAGTTCCGGGTTCGATCCTGAGAGTAGCATTTTTTTTCATTAATTATTTTTTTTTTTATGAATTTTCATCATTTCTGAATAGGAGTCTAAATTGCCAAGGTAACATAAAAGAATTAAAAAAATGATAAAAAGAAATTTCAAAGAAGAGATAAAATTTCCGTAATATCATTTGTTTAAGAATAGTGAATCATTATCGTTCATATGTTAAGGCCCGAGTAAAATATGTATTTATTGTAAATGAAATTTTTTTTTTAGCCTTATTTAAATATATTTGTTTGCTATTTTAAGTAAATAAATTAAATGATGGATAAACAATATCTTAAAGATATTTATCGTAAAAAGTCCGATACAATAAATGTATACATATAATTATAAAAATCAACAAAAACTATCATTAGAATAATAATTATTCTATTTTGCTTTCTCTCAGCTGCACAGCCTACTGTAAAAGGTCATTCAATAAGTCCAGTAGGATGACATATAGATGGCGTTACTAGAATTTTTTATTTAGTACTAACCTTCAAACGATACGTGTATAAATTTGACAGCAATCTAATTATTGATTCGTGAGTTATAGAATTTTATGTGAAGCAACTTTTGTTATTGAAAAAAAAAATGGAAAAAAGTGAATTTCGAGTTTTAATAAAGCATTGCTTCGAATTGCTTACCCACCCACCATATTCTCCAGATTTAGCCCCCAGCGACTTTTTCCTGTTTTCAGATTTCAAGATAAATTTAAGTCCAATGATGAAGTTATCGCTGAAACTGATGCCTATTTTGACGAGAAAGATAAATCGTACTATAAAAGTGGTATCGAAAAGTTGGAAAATCGCTATACTCGTTGTATCGAAGGCAACTATGTTGAATAATAAAATCGAGTTTTGTCAAAATTTTGTTTTTTTCTTACTTATCCTACCGACTTATTGAATGACTTGGTATAATAATATTAGGGAGGATAGACAATATAAGTAAGGAAAAAAAACACATTTTTTTTTACCTTAGAATTTTGTAAAATATGATTTTTTTTTTTTTAAATTTCACTATCATAAAGTAAATAGTTACTATCTTTATCATAGACTTATATTCCTAGTCCGAAAAAGAAAAGTCCTTGTAATAAATAGATAGGAGGATAGTAAATTGAAGGTCAGACTGAGACCTCGACCCCATTATTCGATCAAGATCATTGAGAGTGGGAGGCGAGAGAGAGAAAGAGATGAGTGAGACACTGCTTGCTTATTCACGCATAATATATAACTTTTTTTTCTCATCTCAAATACTTTTAATGAAACCGGTAATCTTTCACTGTGAGTCATAAAATAACCCATAGACCGGTTCCCATTAAAGTGTTACTAGAGAATGATATTTGATTTTATATAATATAATCTAGAAAATTGCAACAAATTCCATTTAAACGGAATTATACAACAAAACAATTTTTATTGTGTAATTTTTTTTTTTTGTTAAATGGCCATGAAAAAAAAAAATATGTCATGAAAATGGGCCAATGGGATTCCTATTCAATTTACTATAATAAAGAAGAAAATTAGAATTGAAATTTTAAAATACCGTAATCACAATGAAATGAATAAATAATGATAGTCTAATTTAATTTGGTCGATATATTAATTTGCTTGAAAAAAAATTTATTTCCAATCCTATTTGATATAATATGCACGTTTGGCATTCCTAGGTCAAAAGAACAATTTCTTATCAAGTTTGTAAAGATTCCAATAGCTGTGTTTTTTAAAGCTTTTGTGGTTTGAATTATTATTATTAGGGGAATTTTTAATTATATACCATATTTTGTATTAATTATTTATTAAAAATAATATAAATATTGTATAACTTTTCGACTGCTTATTCTGTAGCAGATACTGTACCCTTGCTCGGACTCAGTTCAATTGAGTCGAAGTAAGTGCACAGTACTTGATAACAGAATAAGCAGTCGAAACTGTACAATATTTCTATTTTTAATAAATAATTAATACAAAATGTGGTCTACAATCTAAAATTCCCCTAATAATAGTATTCCATTAGCTGTTTAAATATTTTTGAATATATAATACACCCTTTCTCTTGAATTAGAGAGAAAATTATCGATAATGATCTAAGCGTCAGTGGTTTTCACCCTGGACTAAGTGATAAAATTGGCTATTTATTAATATAAAATAAATAAAGTTTAAAGGCCTCAAATACCGAAAAAGATAAGAAAAATTATAATTTTTTTTTATGATTCTATTGATGATCTTTTTTTTTGGATAAGGAAAAGTAGGATTACAAGGATAAAGTTTTAAAGGCCTCAAATACCAAAAAATATAATCTTTTTTAATGATCAATTTATTTTGCCATTATAGCCTTTTCGACTAATCTATAAATTTTTAAAACTCTTAAGATAATGACAATAATAGAGGAACAACTCATGCATTATCTATTCCCAGTAGCGTATCCAGGAGCGGAAAGGGGCGCTCGCTCCCCCCCCCCTGTCCCAGGCGGATCAGGCCTTTGGCGCTCCTCGTTATCGACCCTAGCGCATCCGGCTTTCCGGTTTTTTACCTAAATCTCCGACTTTTTTCCCGAAATCTCCAGCTTTTTCCAAAAATCTCCGGCTTTTTTTGAAACTTTACAATAAATTCATTTTATATCAAATGCGGAGAAAAATTACAAAAAAATGCTCGAACTAGATTCGAATACTAAAAAAATCTGGTGTGACTGTCGCACAGCACACAACTTTCTCTTACCTTCGGTAATCGAAAGTTGTGTACTGTGCTTGTCACACCAGATTTTTTGTGTCGACATGTATTTAGTTCCCGGCAGTAGGGAATATTTGAATTCAGATGTAAAATTTATAAGTATGGGAAAATATTTATATTTTGTTACCATGGCAACCATTTCTCCTATCTTTTCTATGGAGTGCAAGAGTAAAGTGGTCTTCAAACAATTTTGAGGGCAAAACGAGAATATACATTTGAAAGAGCATCTAAAAAATAATTGATTTTTGAATTTTAATCAAAATCGTTAGAGCGAATTTTGAGAAAATCGAAAAAAACTGAAAAAGTACATCAGTAAAGTACTAGTACTCTTTGGCCGATTTTGATTAAAAGCTTATTTTTCCGGTCCCGGGGGGTGTTTAACTTATATATAAAATTTCAGCCTCATAGCTCAATTCCTTCATGCTTAAAAGTGAACACAGACACACACACACACCCACCCACACACCCACCCACCCACCCACCCACAGACAGACCATGTCGCGAAAACCACTTTTTTGGATTCAGGGGACCTCAAAACGTGAAGATCCATCAAAATCTCGACATCGAATTTTTGACATGAAACCAATACTTTCTCTCTATATATATATTACATATATACATAGGTAAGAGAAAGTAAAAAAAGTCAAATGAGATTCGTATAGCCTACTAAAAAAAAACTGGAACGAAAAACGGTGCCCCAGTTGAACTTTGTGGGTGGGCCCCCGCCCTCAAAGGCTAGTTACGCCGCTGTCTATTCCCTTATACCAATTTTACCCAAGCTTGATGCTGATTTTACATGATTATTTTTTCACTAAGAATTATCAAACTTTTGAAAGTTAGATCAATCAATTAATTTCCTTTGATATATTAAATTTTTTTATTATTAGAAACCTCGCTATCTTAAAAAATAAAATAATTGTTGGTCCAAACCCCAAAATTCGAGGAAAAAATGCTGAAAAATCTGGTGTGACTGGCGCACAGCACACAACTTTCTCTTACCTTCGGTAATCGAAAGTTGTGTACTGTGCTTGTCACACCAGATTTTTTGTGTCGACATGTATTTAGTTCCCGGCAGTAGGGAATATTTGAATTCAGATGTAAAATTTATAAGTATGGGAAAATATTTATATTTTGTAACCATGGCAACCATTTCTCCTATCTTTCCTATGAAGCACAAGAGTAAAGTGTGCTTCAAACAATTTTGAGGGCAAAACGAGAATATACATTTGAAAGAGCATCTAAAAAATAATTGATTTTTGAATTTTAATCAAAATCGTTAGGGCGAATTTTGAGAAAATCGAAAAAAACTGAAAAAGTACATCAGTAAAGTACTAGTACTCTTTGGGCGATTTTGATTAAAAGCTTATTTTTCCGGTCCCGGGAGGTATTTAACTTAAATATAAAATTTCATCCTCCTAGCTCAATTCCTTCATGCTTAAAATTGAACACACACACACACACACACCCACACACCCACACACCCACCCACACACACACACACAGACAGACCATGTCGCGAAAACCACTTTTTTGGATTCAGGGGACCTCAAAACGTGAAGATCCATCAAA
The DNA here is from genome assembly GCA_023213315.1 of Euborellia annulipes. Taxonomy (NCBI): domain Eukaryota; kingdom Metazoa; phylum Arthropoda; class Insecta; order Dermaptera; family Anisolabididae; genus Euborellia; species Euborellia annulipes. Next base: position 85,776 of record JAKCPI010001249.1, read on the forward strand.
ATCTCGACATCGAATTTTTGACATGAATCCAATACTTTCTCTCTATATATATATTACATATATACATAGGTAAGAGAAAGTAAAAATGAAATTCTCTTATATTTGATGCAAGATTATTTGATGATTCTCTTATTTGGTAATATCTATCGAATTTAAAAAAATATTTTCTTTTCTTTAAAATACCGATTTCATAAAACTAAATTTAATAAAGGATTAATAAATAATATAAATTATTTTTTTGTTCATTTTCATAAAACTGATTTGATATAATTAAGTAAAACAAAATTAATTTCCAATTTTAATATATTAACTTTAGGTTTTTCTTTTCGTAGATGTATGGTGGCATGCGTGGCATTAAAGGCCTCATCTGCGAGACATCCGTATTGGACCCTGAAGAAGGTATCCGTTTCCGAGGCTTAAGCATTCCCGAATGTCAGAAATGTTTGCCAAAGGCCAAAGGAGGCCAAGAGCCTTTGCCTGAGGGCCTATTCTGGCTTCTCATGACAGGCGAGGTGCCCAACGACCAACAGGTAAATCATAATCAATAATTTAAAAAAAAATGTTTTATTCTCAAACCAGAAAAAAAAACGATTTCAATTAATATTCTTCTAATTTCTAATAGGTGGCTGCGATCTCAAAAGAATGGGCAGAACGTGCCTGCCTTCCTCAACATGTGGTCTCTATGCTCAATAATTTCCCGAACACTTTGCATCCAATGTCACAATTTAGTGCTGCTATTACTGCTCTTAATATGGACAGCAAATTTGCAAAGGCATATTCAACTGGTGTGCATAAAACCAAATATTGGGAGGTAATTATTTCTTAATATAGTAATAATTGATTAATACCAATATTTTGTCTGAAACTTTATTTAGATTTAGCTTATGTTTTGCTTAGTCCGCTGTAATCTGTATTTTTATTTTAAATGTCAAATATTTAGGAATTGCTTTGTTTCCACAAATCAACACAAAATTGATTGTCATCCTTTTGATTATTTGAATGTTTTCAATAGAGAAATATATATTGAGTAAATCGGTATCAGCTGATAATGATTTGAATCTTAACTCTCATGTGAAAAAAAATTTATTTTGTTTGACCTGAAAAAAATATTTGTTATTTCTTATATACAGTAGTCTTGCCAGTCTTGCTAATCCGGACTTCGATATTCCAGCGTGTTGAAAAGCCATTTCTTAAATTTTTTCCAAATAAATAAAAAATAATTATACCGAAGTTAATCTTCTTTTAATTTTGTTACATAATATGTGAGAAATAATAGTCATATTGTGTAGTGAAAAACGAAAAAAAAAAAGTGACTGTTTTAATGGAAACTAAGTTAGAGGCAATATGAAGTGAGGGATAATGGAGAAACTTTACAAAAAGTAATACAAAATTTTGCATTATATTAAATGTTTCGGGTAAGCCGGCTTTTTCAGAATCCGGCCGGTCCCGTTTAGGCTGGATTAGCAAGACTCTACTGTATTTTTAATGAAATTAAAAATAAAATAAATAAATAAATAAATAAATTTATTACGACCCGCTTAGAGGCACCAGTCCTCGGTGGCTAGGTCCAACAAACACAATACAAATTTAAATACAATAACAAATACAACAAAACAAAACAAAACAAAAGGAAAAAGAAAAAAAAAAAAAATAAAACAAAATAAATAAATAGAAATGTATGCTCATTAACAATCAACATGTTCATGCATTTCCATCGAAAGAAATAAAAAAAAAAACAATATCAAAAAATTCGCGCAAGCCACGAGACCAGGAGTAAACGTCGCATTAGCCATCCCGACATTCGCCTTAAGCTGTTAAGGAAAACCTGGCCAAAACCTTAACAAGGATGGTATGACCTCTCTACCTCAACTATTCTCTGCGATCAAGAACTAAATAAAAATTTCACACAACTAGCACATTAGGACTTGACAAAATTGATTATAGATTTAATCATAGGGGGCAGAGGACTATAATCCCAAGTATTGACAGACAAACCGTTCCACAAATCAATTCCAGATCCTACAGAATTTTGTTTAATATACTCCTACAATTAAGGACTAACACTTTAAACCCCCCATATTCTTACTGACTAAAGTAGTTGTCCTCTTACCCCTCCATCTAGTTTTTTTGATTCTCTAATATTGTCTCAACACACACCTTCCCTAACTTGTAGGAACCAGACCTATTTAAATTAATTCCATTCCTCCCCCAAATCCTTACAATTTAGGTAACTATTTGGATTCTTGAACGTACAACCATACTGAGAACAGACTCTACTCAAAATGTCATTGGCCCAGTCAATTCTTCTAAAATCAACATCTCTCCTATAGACTATCCCATTAAAAATAAATTTTGCCCCGTTAAATTTATCCCGAAGACAATTAACTAACCTATCAAATTTCCACCTAAATATTTCTGGACTAGCATCATAAATATTATGCGTACCTACATGGACAAACACTAAATCCCTTCCACCTCCTACATAACCCTCTACAATGTCAGCTAACTGTTCAAATCTCACCCCAGGAAAATACCAGGATTTAAACCCACTAGATGCTACATAAGAAGCCGAATATTTAAACAAACTATCGCCTAATATCAAAACCCGATCACTAATCCCCCCTAACTATATCTGAATTATTTAACATAATTTCACTTCCCTGACAGACATCCGAATCTCCCTGTCCTTGGCCAATAACATTTTTAATCGAATCTAACTCATCCCGAAGCCGAGCTAATTCGCTCTCTAAATTACAAATCACCTGATTAAGTCTCTCTACACTATCATCTTCTGGACATGACCTATCATCGGTTCCTACACCTATACTTCTAGTCCCAAGCCTACATTGGCTACGCGTTTTGACCATTTCGATAAAATAAAAAAAGAAAAAAAAAAATATTCAAAATATTTACCTTAACAACGCAGAGAAATCCTTAGTTAAGCTAAATTCCAAAAGCAAACCCAACTTTTATTATTCCAAAATGTAGTAAAAGAGTTTAAAAAACCCTCCACAAAAAGAAATAATAAAAGAACTAACAAAATTTCACAAAAAAGTCAAAAAAATTAAGGAGCGACTTTGTTTATAAACAGCTATGAACAACAACAACAATAAAAAATTCAAATCTCATTCTTTTTAAAATAAATAATAATTTAATCACAGGTTAAGGAAAGAAGTTATTCTGGTTGTCAGTTAGTGTTGACAAATAAGAAAAACAATTTTTCTTTTGTCAGGATCTTCTATCCTGGAAAAAGGAAAACTGTTTTTCTTACTTATTTGTCAACACCAACTGACCACTAAAAGTAGCTTCTTCTTTCCTTATCCTGTGATTGAATGATCCTCTGGCAGTTTCTACATTTAATAATAATTATACTGATATATTATTGCAATAGAATATAATTATATTATATTGGTTAGATTAATTTGGTTAGATTTTATATATATATATATTTACCTAAAAAACAGTCGAGAGCCTTACCGGTCCGGGGACTGTATATTAATATTAGGGTTCGACCGAAACAAGATTTTCAGCCGAAACTGAAACTTGTATTTAAACTCAGGTTTCGGGTGATTTTTGACCGAATCCGAAACCACGGCCAAAACCGAAACTTCGGTCGGTTCCTTAATAATATCCTCTTCCAAAAAAAAAATTTAAAATTAAATCCGAATATATACCTTTCAGAGAGAAAAAATATTTTTATTCTCCCAATATTTATCCTTATTCTTTTATTTTTAGTCTTGTTATGAAGATGCCATGGATCTGATCGCCAAATTGCCTGTCATCGCAGCAACAATCTATCGAAACACATACAAAGGAGATTCTGGTATCGCAGCCATCGATTCTTCTAAAGATTGGAGTCATAATTTCACCGATATGCTTGGATATAACGATGCCCAATTTACCGAACTCATGCGACTTTATTTAACAATTCACAGGTATATTTAAAAAAAAAAATCTTAGTTTATTTATACTAATTAAATTTATTTATAATTAAAAAACAAACGAATTTGTTTGTTTTTAGCGACCACGAAGGTGGTAATGTGAGCGCTCACACGGTCCATCTGGTTGGCTCTGCTTTGTCGGACCCTTATCTCTCATTAGCAGCTGGAATCAACGGATTAGCTGGACCCCTCCATGGATTGGCTAATCAAGAAGTAAAAATTTTTTTGTTTATTTTAAGAATTTTTAATTTTATATATATATAAACTTTGTCATAAAAATTCCTTGGCTATTTTTATTAGAAGACTGGGGTAAAAAGGTTTGAATTAGTCGTAACTCATCGACCATTTGTATTTTAATTAATGATCATTGGTCATGCCATAATAATTCACTCTACAAATAACAGTGTTTTTGGAATAATTCTTTTGTGACTCTTTGAGTAGTTTACCCAATTTTTTGGATTGAAGGATATTCGGCCATAATGATGAACATGAAAAATTAAGATCCTTTTATGTTCTTCTCATATCTATTCCTTATTAATATCTAATATGAAAGTGTCAATCTCTCAATCCTAAAGACTGTGAGACTTTGTAAAAAAAAAAATATTTTCCCTGTTTTTCACTAGCTGTCTGTATAGTTTGTTGATTGAATTATTTTGGGTTCAAGGACTACTACTAGTCGTCGAGTTTAATATTTTTTAACAAAGGTCTTGGAATTTTTATCAAAGATCATATTATATAGAGAGAGTTTATTAAACATTCAAGAGGTTATTCCCTGGACAAAGATCATTAGATCTATTCCAAACTAGTGACTGTGATTGTATAGATGGATAATTATGGTAAAGAACAGACAATAAAGACTCTCAATTCTCGAAGGTTTACTTTGAAGTTTGCAAGGTGGACGTGCAGATTTTTAAATAATTTTAAACAATTATTTTTCAGAAATGTTATTAGCTGACAACTGATTGCAATGTACAGTTTCGGTCATCTAGTCTGACCTCACGGTCCACCTTGCAAACTTCAAAGTAAACCTTCGAGAATTGATGGAATTCTCCTTGAGCTGTTTCTTGAATACACTAAAGACTCTGTATGCTGGTTCTAATCTCGAAGATTTTTCGGGTCTTTTAATTTAAGAGCCATCCTCAGTCCTTTGATTAAATAGTATGTGATCGTCCACATGAAAAGGTACCAAATCTTCACCGGAGTCAAAATTGAGTTTTAATGCTTTCTGTACCGAACACATCCTGCTGGGCAAGCCGGTATTTTTAGAATTTTTTATCATATTTTGTTTGGAAGATTGGAATTTTTAAAATTTTGGTTTTTGAAAACTTAGTTTTGAGAAAAATGAGTTTAAAGTTTGTTTGATCCCTTTTCTCTTATCTCACGCTTGTCTTGTTTTTTCAATTTTTTTGATATAAAAATACATCGATTCTTATGAATAGAATATTTTATCATAAGATGAAGAACTAGAGAATCGGAATCAGTAATTCAATTTCAATTTGAACTTTTTTTTAGAAAATCGGATGTTCTGGAAATTTAACCCAGTGAAGATTTGGTACAGTACCTTTTCATGTGGACAGTCACAAATAATATATTGTTATAATATACATTGTTCTTTTAGCAATGAAGTACAGTGAACGTCAAAGTTAAGTCCCACCCATGCGTTTTCTACATGTGATTATTTCATTGTTTTTATAAAAGAAAATGAAAAACTTGATTGGAAATTTTCTAGCTTTGAACCACGAAAGTTTCCATTAGAAAATATATAATATTTTTTTAAAAACAATGAAATAATCACAAGTAGAAAACGCATGGGTGGGATTTTATTATTGTTCCTCACTCTACATATATGTATACTCTATGGTCAATAGTTTTTGACGATGGTTGTACTGGGGAAATGATTTACTATACAGTTTGTATTTTTAAGTTATATTATTGATGGTTAACTGATTACTATCATTTACTATACTCACCAGTGCAACCATCTTCAAAAACTATTGACCTTAGAATATGCATTTATGTACTTCTTCGTTGATAAAAGAACAATGTAATGTAACCCATTATCACAGACCAACTCTGTACAATTTTATATAATATCTAATTTAAGGATTGAAGATGACTCTTAAATTCAAAGAACCGAAACGTCTCCGAGATTAGAACCAGCATACAGTCTTTCTTATTGACTGCTCCTGCCCATAATTATCCATTCTTAGAATAGTCCTTTTGAATTTTTTCTATATGTTTTATAAACATCCTATATATTTGTATATTGTCGTTTACAGAACAACACCACATCTTAATTTTTTGTTGAGTTATAAATTTCGATGGATTCATATTTTTTGTGGAATTGATCTGTGACAGTACCAGTCACTTCTTTGATATTTCCTGATGACTATCATTGAGGGTACTTTGATCGAATCCTATAAAATTCGCAACTATTTTTACAAAAAAAAAAGAAAGAAAAATGATTTAGTATTGATCATAAACAACAATATATAATTAAACAAATTTAATTTCTTATAAAATTTATTTTAAAGAATTTTGTACTTTTGATCCAATTTTATCATCTTCATTTCTAATAACTAAGTAGGGGGGGGGGGGTATAGAGTTCTTGACTCATTCAATAATCAAAATTATTAAGGCCGCAAAAACTAATAAAAAGAAATCATTCTTGTTAATTCATCAGAGACATTTCTGGTCAAATTTTATTGTAACTTCATGAATATTTGAATTGAATTGTTTTATTAAATGTAAATTTTTTTAAGGAATGAAGTGGCAATAAAATTTGACCCGTAATTACCGTTGAATTATTCACCAGCAGAGAGTTTATTTACTGCTTTATTATCATATAAATCTATAAAAATTAATTTAATAAGGGAAATTGAGGACTTCGAGGGGTAGCAAGCTTCAACTAACTTGTGAAAAAGCAATTCACCCCAGGTTTTTTCATTAATTGAAATTTAATTGGCAGTCTGGGATAAAGAACAATTTGTCCCCCCTCCCCCGTACTCATATATATATATATATATATATATATATATATATACCATTATATAATAAGTAGGCATTCCTCCCAATGAATGAAACGGACGTCTTCCATTCAACACTTTATATATATATAAATGATACTAAAATTTATTTTGAATTATAAAAAAAAAGTAAAGTTTATTATTATCAAATAATTTAAAATAAATAAAAGATGGTTTGAATGAAAAAAATTATTAATAGACACCTTTAGCTCTCTTCGAAACCTTTGACTAATTCGAAAAATAAATAAAGAATAAATAAACGCTCTAAATTTAATTTTTTTCAATAACATTTCATTGGAGAGTTTCCAAAAATTGTTCAATCACTTAACTAATTTTTAAAAATAATATAAAGATTTAAAACAAACTAGTTAAAATTGGAAATTTTGAATTTGAAAAAAATCTTGTCTAATAATAAAATATTTTTCTTTTTTAGGTGCTCATCTTTTTAAAAAATGTACAAAAAGAGCTTGGTGATACACCTTCTGACGAAAAATTGAAGGAGTTCACATGGAAATTGCTCAAGAGTGGCCAGGTGGTTCCAGGTTACGGACACGCTGTCCTACGTAAAACCGATCCACGATACACCTGCCAACGTGAATTCGCTCTCAAACATTTGCCTAACGATCCCATGTTCAAATTGGTCTCGCAAATTTTCAAAGTAGTACCACCAATTCTCATGGAAACTGGCAAAGTGAAGAATCCCTGGCCGAATGTAGATGCTCACTCTGGGGTTATCTTACAGGTATGTTGTCTAATAATATTATATTGATATAGAGGTCCTGGGTCAAAATTATATATAAGTTTATTAAACTTACAAAGTCCAAAAAAATTTGGTATTCGAGATTTCCTTATATAATTATAAGACTTATCAATTTAAAAGTCATATTAACTTTTATTGATGTCTGTCGGCAACCTAGTATAAAAGGTAGTCTGTCCAACCGCGAAAGATAATCAACCGCAAAAGCAGGAAGTCCCAATAGGGAATGCCCAATTAAAAAGAAGTTACTCAATGTAAGCCTAAAGAAATGATTAATCAGACCACAAATGCTCGGCGTTGTCGCTGTTGAGAGGAAAAAGCCCTGAAGATGGCCTAGACCTGGGGCAGAAAATTGAGCCGTGAGGGCGTTAATTAAATGAAATAAAAAAATATGTCAAATCTTATATTTGACAATATTACCATTAAGCATACAGCCACAGTTTCTTCATCAATTATTTTTAGTATTAATATGACTAAAGTGAGAATCCTAATTGAGAAATTGAGCACACCAAGTTTTGGTTTCCGTCTTTTCCACTTTAACCCGGCCCTCTGACCCTGCCCGTAAGACCGCGCCTGTCTATAAATCTCTATTCATAAATAAAATTACTAACACGGCGCCTGGAATACTGTATCTGAGACGGTTGTCTTAATGCCTCACCTATCGAGAACATCTTCTCAGGGCATTTATTAATTAAGATAGCAAGTTTGCGAGATATGTTTTGTGCTTAAGTTTGGGCAAAATTGAACCCCCTGGAGTCGAACCAGGACCTCCACGCTTTGGCGGCGGGCGGACTATCCTAGGGCGCCCTAGGATAAGGGTAGTCCACCCGCGGAGGTCCTGGTTCGACTCGAGGGGTGCAATTTTGCCAAATATTAAGCACAAACATATCTCGCAAACTTGCTATCTTAAACGATATATTGACTGGCTAATGAACAATCTATTTCAGCATTGATTGAAAAAATTCCATCCTTTTCAAACAAGGTCTAAATTTATTAATTAATATAAACACTCACACAAATTTATCTCCACTGAAGATGAAATTGCTTAAGCAAGTTGAAATATTTATTTTATTGTGCTAAAAGCCAAGTGATTTTTTTTCTCTCAATTTTTTACCCTAACGAAATAATAATTTTTTATTTGATTAATGAAGGGCTTCAGGAAGTCACAGCAACTCGATGGTTTCCACGATGGGTACCACGTCCCTCCTCTTCCCTGTTGAGTATATTCATGTATATATAAACTAAAATATTTATTTTTTATTACATATTTTTTTGGCCAACTCTGTAATAAGAATTAAAAAATAAAAAAATAAATCTTTTAATTTATATATACAGAATATATATATACTCTATTGTAAGGGTATTTTATGGCTGGTGGAATTTTTATCAGGAATAAAAAACAGAAGAAAATTCAACCAGGATTTTTTCTTTAAAAAAATATATTTTCAACGCCTAACGTTTCGGCCTCGGTTAAAGCTTTATTCGGAACTGTCAGTTAATGACAACTAACAACTCCGAAGATGGCTTTAACCAAGGCCGAAACGTTCAGTATTGAAAATATATTTTTCTAAAGAAAAAATCCTGGTTGCATTTTATTTCTGATATAAATATAGCCTACTCACAACCACCAGCGAGTCGCTGTTTACACCCTGAAGTCCTTCATTAATTAAATAAAATGATAATCACTCAGCAAGAAACCTCAAATGAAAATATACTATTGCCTTTTAAAACCAACCAACAAAAGTTTCCAAATCCATTCCTAAGAACGAATGTTGCTCTTAATGAATGAATTCGTATAATTTATATATATAAATATTGATATAATTATGATTTCTTTTTGTTTTAGTATTATGGAATGAAGGAGATGAACTACTATACTGTTCTTTTTGGCGTATCCCGGGCGTTGGGTGTCCTCTCTTGGCTGGTTTGGGCTCGTGCCCTCGGTCTCCCAATTGAACGACCCAAATCGTTGTCCACTGATGGACTTATGGCGCTCAAATAACTTAATTAATTGCTTACAGTCGAAATAAGCGAATAATAATAAAAGAATCATAGAAACGCCTACCACGTCCCTCCTCTTCCCCCCCTCCTCCCCTCAATTCTATCTACAAAATTTTTGTTTTTCATCTGATCTCATGCTACTGTAAATTTATTTAATTAGACGAAACATATTTTTTTTTCTCCCTCCCTTCCTTTTTTTTTCATTAGAAAAATAATTTTCATCTCGTTCATTTATCATATTTCCTTTTCCATTATAATAATAATTTATTTTCCGTAACTTAATTCTTTTTAATGACATAATTAAATTTGAAATAATTATATATATTGAATATAAAATATATATAAATTATATCACTATATTTATTTACTTTTTTTTTTTATATATTTTTTTTGTAAAAACTGATGTTTTTAGGAATTCTTTTGAAAAATAAAAAAAAAATATTTATTTTAATATTTTCTTTTTTCATGAATAAAAAAAATTTTTCAAAATAACATCGTGATGCTTTCAATTTTAGTTAGTTAAATATTTATTTATTTATTTATTATTTATTTATTAAAAAAAAAAAAAAAAAAAAAATTAAATAGGATGATAATTCATCTATTTTTTTAAATCATCAAATTCTCATAAAAATAATGTATAAAATTGAAAGCATAATAATATTTTATAAAACTTGTTGAAATTAAAAAAAAAAATGAGGGAATAATTTTTTAGAAATTATTTCCTCTTTTTTTTTAATTTAAATAATAAGTCGATTGGTTTTGTTATATGTAATCATGAAATTAATTCAACGAATATTTCTTAATTTTTCTATCGTACACACACACATATATACACTTAAAGAACGTTAGTTATGGCATCTTTTTTTAAGATTAAAAAGGATGTAGAAAAGGAAAAAAAAAGTCCCGCATGAATTTTTTAGATGAATGAATTTAGTGATTGGCATTTTTAAACGTAGCGCTAAATAAAATAATAATTTGTAATTTGAATGCTGGTAATATAATAGAAAAACTCAATCTCAAACAAGTCTTAAAAACATTACAATATTCTAAGCAGTGCAGTGCTGACGGTAACACCACAAATTGAATAAAATACAAAAATCCTATACTAAATTTTTATCTCACTTATGCCCATTTGCAACAACACATCTTAGATCTTAAGCACGTCTTACAACTTACAATTGAATTTGAAACAAGGAAATTAAGGGTCTTAAGATCCTCTATTTGTGTCTTGTATTTATTTCAAAAAAATATATTCTTTATGGACCATGTTATGCATGAAGGAACCTGGTAATTGGTAAAATTTCACATTTCGCCTTTTAGTTTAGGCTCAAGGCGAACTTAAGATCTAAAATGTGTTGGTGCAAATGCCCTTTTCACGAATTATCTTCAAGACTTGTTTGAATCACGAGTGGAAATAATGATCTTATTTTTAGAATGTATATATATATATATATATAATGCTTGAATTGATATGGATTTGAAAAATCTTGATTTGATGATCTCTCTATATCATCTTCATGTATTAATAGAAAAAAAGGCAAAAAATATAATAATAAATAAAATAGGAAAGAAAAATAGAAAAGAGCATTTTATCAGCTTCTTTTGTATAGTACAATAATTATTTTATTAAAGCCTACGCAGACAATACAAAAAGATGATTATAGATAAAAGAAAAAAAAATAAAAGTACTAATTTAGAAATTTTTTTATTTCCTAAAATCCTTTTTCATAATTAAAAAAAAATATAATTATATAATATTTATAAAAAAAAAAAAATGCCAAAAGAAAATCCAATTCCATATTTTTCCATCTTTCTAATATTAAAATATTTTATTCTGTCTTTTTAATTTTTTTTTTTTCAGGATTTTATAATGTTTAATTAAAAAAAAAAAAAAAAAAAAGTTCGAATATATGGTATATATTAATTTTTAACTAAATCAAATTTTAATTCAATATTTAAATTAGCTATATTTGAACAATATTAATAATAAATAATAATAGCCTATCTAATAAGTTTTTTACAAGATAAATATCAAAAAAAATTTATAGAAATAATTAAATTTAGTATTTTAGAAAATATTTACTTTAAATTTTGGACTATTATCGGACCAACCAAGAGTGAAACTTCTAATGTTCATACGAGATCAGGATTTAAAATTCAAGCCAATGCCAATCTATCCATTTTAATAAGAATCACTCTTACTTGGACAAAAAATAAAGATTTACTATGAAAAAAATAATTTTAAAAATTATCAATACGAATATAGAAAATTTTTAAAATTGTTTAGTGATAAATTTAAAATTTTTGAAATGTCTTAAAGTACTTGTGCAAGGCCCGTGATTTCAAAGTACTCTCTCAATGATCAAACAAAAATAGAAATTGAGGATTAAGATTATTTTCACTTTAAATTATTAAACATTATAGAATTAAGAAAACTTAACCAGTCATTGATATATAAGAGCAAAGATAGATAATCCCTTCTCTGTATCTTGATAATTTGACTTTAGAAAATAAATTTGAGCGTACCCAGCGGGGGGCGGGGGCAGCTGCCCCCCCCCCCTAGAAGAAAAAAAAAATTAAATGTTTATAAAGTGATGAAACGAAACAAAATTGGTGGATGGCGACGAGGAATGATATTTTTTTGTTAGGACTCGAGGGTTTTTAGGCCTTTAATTCGAAGGCTTTTCCCCTCTATATAAAAAATAACTATGTCACAATCTGGACGACCATGATCTGACCATGCCCCCCCCCCCCCTAGATTTGATCCTGGGTACGCCCATGCTTCTAACAACTTTTTATTTCAATAAACATAAGATTCATAATTTTCATTTTGCAGATTAATTAAATTAAGGTGACTTTTCTCAAAAATGCCGTACCAAATATGAGAAACCTCATAATAACATTTCTGTTATATATATATATATATATATATATATATATTTTATTTAAATTTCAAAAAATGTATTAAGTAGAGATATCGAAGTATATGCTATTTTCAAATTAGAGCCGAAATGTTAGATTATTTCGAAAGAGACTTCCATTTTCGCCCGATTTTTTCTAGTTTATATTCATTTTAATCTGAAAAAGACATCATTATTTAATTATTTATCTTTAATAATCAACATGTTTTTAGGGGATTAGTGGGTGGTGTATGTAGTTGGTAAAACACCGGGGTTTCAATAGACAGACCCGATTCGGGTCTAACAAAGACAAAATTTTTTGCCCTTGGGCCTTGGTGTAGAGGCTAGCGTGCTGACCTTTTGTACTAAGGGTGGCGGGTTCGCATCCCGTCCCAGGGGATAAAATTAGTTTAAATTGTATTGACTACCAATGAATTTAAATAAATAGGGACGGGGTCTAAATGGCCTTCGATGTCAAAAAAGACCTTAAATGAAATAAAAAAATAAATATCTTTATAGGGATAAAGAGAAGAACCAAGATGTAGTAGAAAATAAAAGGCCGAGCAGCTATGTTTATTTCTTTATTTAAGAACCCACAGCGGCGTTTCGGTCGACTATGCGACCATCTTCAGGGCTAGAGTTCAGTCAATAGAAAAACCTCGCGTAGTCGACCGAAATGTCGCTGTGGGTTCTTAAATAAAGAAATAAACATAGCTGCTCGGCCTTTTATTTTCTACTACATATTAATTCAGCTATTCGCCTCGCTAAGAACCAAGATGTTTCCAGGTAGAATTAGAAATTATAGAGTGCAGCTAAGCGTATTTTCCTTTATTTCTCCCTCAGAGTTGACATTTCGGTCCTGTTTAGGATCATCTTCAGAGCTATTAACAGAACAATTCATAAAGGACTTATATAAAATTGATCAAATTAATAAATATATAGGGTAAGAGAAAGTAAAATTGCATAAATATTTACCACTCTGGGGGTGTCATCATCAATATGAATTTTAACATTTCTCCTTTACATCAATCGTTGGTTTATCTTTACTTACATTAAATATATGTATATTTTTTTATATAAGTAGTAGGTGAAATGTAATTTATTATGGCAATGTTCGCAGAAACGTCAGCTCTGAGGGGGAAATAAACGAAATTATGCTTAGCTGCTACTCCCTTTAATTTCTAACTCTCCCTACAAACTATACATTCACCTATATAAAAAAAAAAAAAACTTCAAGATGTTTTCTTTACAAGGAAATTAAACTAAGTTGAGCCACAGTTAGTGTTGGATGTTCAACAGCGGCTCACTGAGTTTAATTTTACTAAAATCCTCATCCCAAAATCAAATTCAAAAATAAATGAACAGAAATTATTGTAGAGAAAATGTTAAAGACACATGAGAAATTAATCTATTCCTCCCCCCCCCCCCCCCCAACATTTTTCAACAATATTTTCATCCAACCAGCGCATCTAATTTTTTTACAATTATTTTCAAAAATAATATAATGTGATACAGAAAATGAAATCGTGGGGATTATTTATCGTTGCTCTTTTTTTTTTACCTTTACTACAACTTTGGTTTTTTTTTAAGGATAAAAAAAAATGTGTTTTTTTTGTAGGGCCCTGTTTAGTATATGTTCATGGCCTATGAATTCAGAATGGCCTTTTATTTCTATTTGTATACAAATTTTCTAAAAAATAGGAAAAATGAATTTTTAAAAAAATATATACATAATAATCTAAAATTTATATATAATATATATATAGATTTAAAACTAATATTTCTAGTAGTAAAGTAGATATTTAACAGAAAAAGATAGAGATCAAAAAAAAAAAAAAAATTAGGCTATTAAAAAAATAAAAGATATGAGCCGATTTATTTATTAATATAGTTGTTCAAGTTTCAATTTCAAGAGTTTTCTTTTTCTTTTATCGAGTAAATGAAATCTAAATAATTTCGGTTTGTTAAAAGAAAGATTAAAAAAAAAAATTAGAAGTTGAATAGGCTGATAATAAGAAGGTAACCATGTTTAATAGATCGAGAGACGTTAACGTTTTATTCTCTGGCGATGGTCAGAAGAACGTATTTAACGGTATAAGCAAATGCAGCAAATCCAAGAATCACACAGAGATTAGTTAATGCTGTCTGAATTGGACCTGAAAGAGAAATAAAAAAAATATGAAATTTAAATTTATACCTGTGAATCTTATCTTTTAGATTATATAAAAAAAAAAACAATTTAATATTTATTCATTCAAATAGTCAACAAATGATAGGGTGCCTCCGGGAATCGAACCACGGATCCACCGATTTGTACATAGTGTGCCCTACTACTGGATCACAGCACGGCATTCGGTTATTTGAATTCACAGAGACCACAAAATTAGTTTTCGGGGGAATGGACCCAAATTCGAAGCCACAAATTTCTCCGTCAACCAGGCGCAATCTAGATGGACGTAATAAGAATATCTCTCATTTGTGCAATTAATAAATAAGAAATTATATATATTAGGCTTGATCAAATGAAGAGGTACGAAACGACACGGTGGGTACAAATGTAGACTTTATTCAAAATATACATCATAGGCCTGAGCACAACGATCTCACTGATGAACAAGCCGTAGGATTCCTTGTTCCCAAAATTGGTGTGGCCGTGACGAGGTCCAGCCCTTCACAGCATCCATGAGTACACCGTCCGAGTTGAAGCGCTTCCCTTTTAGATGTTTCTTCAGTGGACCAAACACATGGAAATCGCAGGGCGACATGTCCGGACTGTAGGGCGGATGGTCCAACGTCTCCCACTTGAACTTGGCCAGTTCCATGTCTGTGACTCTGGAGACATGTGGATGCGCGTTATCATGGTGCAGAATCACACCCCCGTCAGCAGCGTAAACGGTCACCATCCGGCGATGAATAGCTACCAGTTTCTCACCTTCCGCTGTCAGAAATCGGATAACACTTCGCTACTCCTCAATCGTCGAATTTTGCAACGCGAACGCCATTCTGTCCTTATACGGAATGAAGCATCATTTGGACGCCGCTTTTGAAAGAGCCACTGCTCTCTCCTGTGAATGCGGGCGCCCGCGGATGCTCCGATCGAAGTCAGAGACTCCAATCGCATCAAGTGATGACTAGCTACGTTGTCCAATGGCGGAATTTGCAAATGTTTAACTGTTAAGTTTTTACGTCGTTTCGTACCTATCCATTTGATCAACCCTAATATAATCTAGATTGCGTCTTTTTGACAGAGAAATTTGTTGCTTTGAATTTGGGTTCATTTCTCCCGAAAACTAATTAAGAGATCTCAGCTAATTTAAAAAGCCGAATGCCGTGCTGTGGTCCACATTGAGTAAAATCGATGGATAAACATTTTGCTTAAATCCGGTCTTAGTTATTATATATACAATTTCTTATTATAAACAAATTTTTTATTAACCTTGATCTGGATTTGCTTGTGCCATTCGATAACCTCCTCCTGGACCTGTTCCATCAATTCCATTCCCAACAGAATTCTCTGATCCTCCATTTCTTGCTACCGCTTCCATTTCCATACGTCTTAACAATTCTTGGCGAATAGACTAAAAAAATAAATATGAAATGTTATTTTACTCCCACTCCCCTTTACATTTTTTCAAAATGTCAAACTCAACGAGTCTCACGTAAACGTTATCCTTTGCCATTTTGGTTTGAATTATTATTATTAGAGGAATTTTTACTTATAGACCACTTTTTTGTATTAATTATTTATTAAAAATATAAATACTGTACAACGTTATACAGTATTTATTAAAGAAGAAAAAACGCTATATTTTCAGCAATTGTTTTTAATTCGTTAGTAAGGCAATATTTCCAGATATTTCGGAGACCTATCGGCACTCCTTCAGTGGATTTCACCTCATTCACCACATTTTTTGTAAAGGCCATAATGTGGTGAATGAGGTGAAATCCACTGAAGGAGTGCCGATAGGTCTCCGAAATATCTGGAAATATTGCCTTACTAACGAATTAAAAACAATTGCTGAAAATATAGCGTTTTTTTTCTCTTTAATAAACCAACTTCAGCAACACCACTTGAGGAGAATACAGTATTTATATTTTGGGTTCATATTATTAAAATCCGGACATTTCTCAGATCCGCACTCCAAACCCGATACGTGCTCCAAATTCGAACTGTCCGGTCGAAATCCTGACGTCTGGTAACTCCTACATATAGGCAATATACGAAAAGAAAACAAAAAAAAAGTTTTTAAGATCTTTCTCTAGGCAATGAAATTTTAATTTCATTAGGTGCCATTTTGCCCAATCTTAAGCACAAACTTGCTATCTTAAACGATACATTGACTGGCTAATGAACAGTCTATTTGAGCATTGATTGAAAAAATTCCATCCTTTTCAAACAAGGCTCTATCTAGATAAAAAAAATTTGAATCAAATTCAAAACTTTATATGTTTATTATACAAATTTGTGAGATGAATTTGTGTTTGATTAGTCCCTTGGAGTCGAACCAAGACCTCCACACTTTCGCAAGGGGATAAATTGGATCCATCCCTTTGAAGGGTTCTCCACAACTCAAATGGGCATAGGATTTAGGGCCAGTGTCGCTGTGAGAGCATAGGAGCATAGGAGAATAGGATTGAGGCCCGTGAATGGGGACCGCGGTCTCCTGATCGCAGGTTTGGGCCCAGGGACTTGAGTCCCGTCACACCAAGACAAGACCCATCAAATCAAGCACCGGAATGTGAGTCAGAAACGCGTTCTAGCTCACCCTCCAATAATCAAATTTTTTTATTTGAAAATTTCGCAAAAAAACAAAGGCCAAAGTTCATTATTTCTGATGTATTATTAATTTACAATATTTTTATTAATTTCTTGAATCATCTATTTATTTTCTTTACTTAAAATATGATTTAGTTCTATTAATATTATTCAATAGTGGTCGTGAAAGTTTTACGTTACATATCATTGAGATGAAAAAGAAGAATATATACCTCTGCCAATTCTGGAAATAAGTCGCAAAATGTTTTGTCTTTTAAATTGAATTCTAAACTTTGGGATGCAAATTGCCGTTTTTCAAAATCAGTCGATTCTATACTCCCCAACGTTGGACTTTTTCATTCTAAAAAGAAAATTTTTTAAAAATTAATACAAAATTATTAATACTACTAACCTCTAGTCTATATAGACATTTTTTTAAAGTTTTATTAAAAAAAATGCTTATATATATTAATATATTTCATTTTTTTTATTTCTTTTATTTATGAGACGCACTTTTTTAAACAAAAATAGATATTGTCCATATACCCGAATATATGTAAATAGATTTGAAAAATTTTAGGGGAGGGGGGCGGCCCCCTTCGGCACCCCCTTATATAAGCCCCTGATACTCTATGTGTCTTTTATCTATTCATTTATTTGTTAATTAACATAACATAAATTTCGATTTTTCAATATACAGTATATATATTTACTTATTGGGATATTAGTGTTATAAAATGAATCAACTATTTTTTTGGATATCTATCTAATCTAATCTATGAATATTTTTAGAAAAAATTTAGATTTAATGAAATTTCATGTTAAAAAAATAAACATGAATATTTCATTATATCATGATCTGGCTAGACAAAAATGACTTCAATAAAATGCCACTTTGTTTAGATATGTCAAAAGTTGAAATAAAATACTTACATATGAAGCATAAAATATATTTTTTTTAAGGTTTTAAATCTTATTTTAACTTTTTTATTTTTTCGGATTTTGATTTGAACTTAATAATTTGCTGAAATGATGGAAGGAGGCCTAAAATCGGAATTCGATATCTAAGGAAGGCAACTTTGGTTGAATCCAGTGGCGTCATTTGGGGGGGGGGGGCGAACGCCCTCTCAAAACAAAGGGCTCTGATTTTTATAAAATTTTATATTATTCTTAAATAATATATTTCAAAATATATCTTTGAATATACGAACTGTACAAAATTAAACAATTAATTAAATTAAATATCTTTTGGCAAAATTTGGGTACAGTGAGGGACAATATTAAGTCCCACCCATGCGTTTTCTACTTGTGACTATTTCATTGTTTTTAAAAAAATATTGTATATTTTTTAATGGAAACTTTCATGGTTCAAATCTAGAAAATTTCCAATAAAGATTTTCATTTTCTTTTATAAAAACAATGAAATAATCACAAGTAGAAAAAGCATGGGTGGGATTTAATATTGTCACTCACTGGACTTATTTGTAAGTAAATTTTAAGAAAAAAATATTTGCCACTCCCAAGCCCCCAAGAAAAATTAAAATGACGCCGCTGATTGAATCTATTTTTAATTTTTGCTATGAATGATAAAAATAAAAAATATATATGTATAA
>JAKCPI010001251.1:0-17254 GCA_023213315.1 Euborellia annulipes
AAAGCCATATGAGCATTTTCTCCTGGCCAACCCCTCTTCCCCTTTATCTGGACCCGCAGAATTTTTATTCCCCACGAATATTCAAGTGAAAATTAAATAATATTCAATTATTTAATTTTCATTAATTTTTTTGTTTATATACAAATAATTTAATAATTTATTTAATAAATTATTAAATCAGATCAACAATCCCAATTAGGGGATAATTATTATCTTTAATTTCAATATTGTTATTGAAATATTAATATTATTATTATTAATTAATTAGATGTAAAATAAAAAATAATTAATTTAATTGTCTACCAGCCTTCAAGGCAACCACATCGCCTCCCCAAATAGGCCTTGTTTTCCTATATTATATCAAAGTTTCTTATGAGGCTATGCCTCCCCCAAGCACCCTGTTAGTGGGGTAACTCGCCTCAATCCTCTCCCTGGACCATTATCCAGAGGAGGATGCTATGCATCTCAAATGAATCCTGGTGGCTCCCAATTCGACTACCAGTGGCCATGGGCCCTTGAAAAGAGCCAGTACGAGTTCTTCCTGGACCAACTGGAGGCTGCGACTCCAATCAACCATCATCAACTACAGATGAGTCAATTCTTATTTTTTCCCCCTTCCCCCTTTAATTAACGTAATTAAACTTGCATATAATAATGCATATAATAAACTATAAACTTTCTAAATATAATTTATTAAACAATTATTTGAATGATTATAAATATAAAATTATATCTAATATTTAAATTATTACAACAATTGATAAATACGATTCAAGGCTTTTGTGTCTCAATGAAGCGAAGCTAGATACTCGATTACACCCCACCTTACCGGCGTTGTTGCGAAGCCAACGACCGGTAAAATTAATTAAATTACATTGTAATTAAACCCCAAATTAAATTAAATGTTATAAAAATATGAAATAAAAATAAAATTTTGTTAATCAAATTTTGTCTACTTTATTGATGTTTCCATTGATAAGTGACTTTTCACGTTATATGGTGGAGGTAAGCTGGGATTAGTGAATGATTGGCTAATAATTAATTAATGAGTAATTAATTAATTATGTTTTAATTAAGTCATCAATGGAAGCATCAATTTTTATTTACATTCACGCCACCTCTTAAAGGACTCAGCCCGAGACACAATAGCCATTGAGACCAATGAATTTTTCTGTTGATAGTCCCCCACACCTCCCACCTTTTAAAATTAAATTTTTATTTACAATAATTCAAGGCCATCAATATATTCTCCAATAATGAAATGAAAATATCTTTTTTTTATTTTTATGAATTGAATTTTAAGTTAACAAAAATGCATCCTCTTCGAAAGGCTGTGTTCCATGCGCTCGATGTATCGGACTCGGATAATGATAATTATCTTTCTGAATTAGGATTCAATCAAAGACATCAAAGGTACCCCTGCAGGCCTAAAAAGCCCAGGAAATCCAAGACCAAACCGCGTAATCTTGATCCGTCTACCTTAGAAGAGTTTCCCTTTGCTGATGAATATTTTGTTACCGAATCTCCTCCGTCCCCTTATGTAAATGTTGCTTTTGGTTCCTCTGATGAGCCTTTTTGGGCCACCACCCCTGAGTTGAAACAAGATTGGCTAGAGTTTCAACAAGAAGAGTTAGAGTTAGCGAAGTTTCGCCCAGAACCTCAATCGAGTTCTAGATCTCGACCAACTCCTAACCCCTATGATTGCTCTGACTCGGAGGAAGAGCTTTTCGACCCTGTTGATTATCTGTATGAGGACCCTCTACCCGATCATGAGTCAGATTTCATGGATGAAGGTGCTACTTGCTTTAATGAGGATAATTTCCTTGTTGATGACGACGACAACCATCAGATGTGCTGTCATTCCACCCTGCCCGGGAGACCTGATCAACCTCTTGAGTCAGTCAAGCCATCTCCAAAGTTGCCCCTCCAACCCTCCGTGGCTACAAAACCTGAAGCAGCAGCGAAAAAGCCCTCATTTGTTCTTAAATGGGTGCCACCTAGTGAAAAGTCTCGTCCTGTTCTAGAACCCAGTGCGCCCGTTAACCGAGAGCCACCGTGTGAAGAGATTCACATCCTCCCGTTGACGTCTGAATCGGGTGAGAATGCTCTTACCCTTCCCCTCGTTTCTGTTGCTTCTGCTGCAACTCCACAAATAGAGCCGTTGTCCGTGTGCGACTTCCCTCTAGAAAGTAAAAGTCTTCCATCTCCCTCGGAATCTGCTGACGGTGCGATTGCCCTTCCTTTAGTTTCGGCGGCTTCTGTTGAAACACCAACGATAGCTCCGTTGCCCATAAGTAGCTCCCCTCTCTTTGACGAAACCTTTCGTCAGTGTCAAGATAGACTCGCGCCAGAGACCGTCGCTATGGTCGCGGAAATTCAACAAAGTTTTGCTCGACTTGACAAAAGATTAGCTCAAAATGAGGCTGACCGGCTAGCTCGTAGGGCTGAATGCCCTCATGATGCTCTGGCCCCTCCCCTCATTTCCGCTACTCCTGTTGAAGCCACCAGGATAGATCAGCTGCCAGTAAGTGACTCCCCTTTCTTGTCCCCAGTTGAAAATCCTGCCCCTGTTCCCGTGGCGCCGGTATCGGAGCCTAATCCTCTCCTGCCACCGGCCTTGTCTCCCATGATCCGTGCCCCAGAAGTAGCTCAAGCCTCAATTCCCCCGGTTCCCCCTGCAATGAAGACTCCAATCGGTATTGACGAATTCTTGCGTCAGGTGCAAAATATGTTCGCGCAAAATCTAGCAGACATGCGCGCCTATAATGCCGCCATGTTCGCCAGAATGGACCAAAAATTTGATCACACTAACCATAAGGTAGGCCAAACTGATACGGAACTCGTGCATAAGCTTGACCAAGTCAAGCCGGGGCTGCGATCGGCGTGGTCCGAAATTCCCGTCGCCTCAGTTGAAGGTACTGTGCCCTATACAGCCGAAAAAGTCCACTTCGCAGCCATTGAAACAATTGACTATAACATGTGTGTTCTTGAGCCACCCAGCGTCCTCCCCGTAACCGTGCCTAAACGTGTTCACTTAACTCCGGTCTCCCACTTTGAAGAGCTGGAATCCCCAATTGAACCTGCCAGTCTTGCTCTGGAAACTGCTCTCGTTCAAACCCAAGTCCACCCTGTCGCTGTAGTTGAACCCTGTGAGGTTACAGCTACTCCACTGCCCAAAGTCGATGGTAGTCCTACCCCGTCAGTCCAGTGCCGTCCAACCATTGACTGCACTCAGCCACTCAAAAAGCCTCCCATCGATGTAGTGCCCCCGCTCTGTGTCCCACAAGCTTGTTCAATATGTAAAATATCCACTATCAAAGCCATCTTTTCAGCCTATTCAAACAGGAACCTTGCCTTTGGAAATGTTACCAGGCAACCTGTCATTGATATCGTTCAACCCGGTTGCTATATAACCGATTCTTTTGTGTCCTCTCATTATGAAGCGCTGTCTTCTCTTCCTGTCACATTTAAATTGTCTTCTGAAGTCTTCCGATTTGTTAACGGAGACAGCCTCTCGCTGCTCAATACTAATGATTCCCGTGTACTAGATGTCCTTGAAAATGAGAAGTTTGAGTCTGGAAAAGCCTCAGCCGGTCCAGTCAGCTCTCCTCCGGTGGTTGAAAATTGTGTAACGGTTGGTTCTTGTCTAATACGAGGACATCCCTCTGCCCTAGCGCTAAATAGATTATTTTACAAACATCGGACGCGTTTTAAAGTAGTTCGCCAAAAGCAGCATCTACGTGAAACCGTCTCCCGGATGTGACCTTTAGTTTAACCCAGGCCAGTGACTTGCTCTCACGGACTGATTACCTGAATGAGTGTTGGTTAGATTTTGTTATTTAATGGGAATGTTTAACATAGTAGATATAGTATATAACTTAAAAGTGTTGAAATGAATTGTAACGCAGGATTCAAATTGATTGGAATGCTCTCTTCATATATTGATGTGCCCTGAATGATTGTTGTTTTGCATTGTAGTATGATTTTAAAATCGTTCTTTTTATGAAGTGAGGTGTGGTGGTAGTCAGCAAAGTTCAATGGATAGAAAAGAATTGTGTACTATAAAATAAAAATAATCTAAATAAATAAATTCAAATAATAAATAAACAGCGTAGAATCATAAGAATATGAACATTAACATACCGAATGTTAATGTCAAACAAAAAGTCTATGAACATTCCAATAAAGAATGCTCCTATAAATAAATAACAAAGATGGTAGAACATTCAAAAAAAAAAAAAAAGAATGCTTCCTCCCATGATCCCCTTGAAAGTGCAGTGCAGTGTAAAGTTTAAGTTTAATTTTTTTTTATGCCAACGAGGCAAATGGTCAATTATTGTGTTAGGCCTAAAGAAAAAGGCTAGTGTGTGGTAAGGTTTGGTTTTATAATAAAATCATGTTTTATTTCCAGAGTAATGAGAAATAGGGAAGTTTAAAAAAAAAAATGTATTAATGTTAAGCCATTTGGTGCCCTAAATGCACCATTATTAAAAAAAAAAAAAATAAAATAAAATAAAAAAAAATAAATCTGATAAAATTTATGCCGAGGTATCCTGCAAATCTGAGGTAGCGAATAGTCGCCCCAAAAATTTTAAATAATTCAAAAAAAAAAAAAAAAAATACTGTTATGAAGTGGATAATTGGGAATACACTAGTTTCTCGAAGTGAATTAATTGTTGAGTGGAGGAATTATTTGAAAAAGATTAGTTGGATTTACGAGCCCTCTATATTCGAAGGAGTCAGGTCTGCATTTGGAAGTAAATTAAACGGCCAAAGTGCCAACATTTAAATAATTAATAATGAGCATAGCTCACGGGTCATAGCACCCACAATGGGGTCATAGTACCCACAAATGGTGTCTGAGAATCATGGAAAGTGACCTCATGAATAGGCACTTGTCCCAAAAATGAGTCCAGCACCCCCTTTTGTTTTGCATTGGGTTGAGCCACAAGGGTGGACTTCAACACCATGCCTTTCTCTTTTCTTCGTGGATTAAAAAGGTGGAAATGCAGAATCTGTCTCCCCCTCAATTGTGAGTGTGCAGACGGAACCACGGTTGATTCTAATAAGACTGACATCTCGATAGTTTAGTCTCTTTGGGATGAGTGAGGAGCCCAGTTTTAGGGGGGTAAAGTCAGATGGTTGATAGAGATAATGTATGGCCAATCAATAAATGATTTGCTAATTTTAATTGTTATCGGGTTAACTTGGTTTTGCCTGAATACCCTCGGCTTAAGTTTTGTTAAAGATTTGTTGAATTGTATAGATATTTTGTTAATGGATTTCACTATTTAAAAAAAAAAAAAAAAAAAAAATTATTGTGAAATTTTTTTTTTTTTTTCTTCTTCGTCGGGGATATAATGGTCAAAGCCATATGAGCATTTTCTCCTGGCCAACCCCTCTTCCCCTTTATCTGGACCCGCCGAATTTTTATTCCCCACGAATATTCAAGTGAAAATTAAATAATATTCAATTATTTAATTGTCATTAATTTTTTTGTTTATATACAAATAATTTAATAATTTATTTAATAAATTATTAAATCAGATCAACAATCCCAATTAGGGGATAATTATTATCTTTAATTTCAATTTATTGTTATTGAACTATTAATAGTATTATTATTAATTAATTAGATGTAAAATAATAAAAATAATTAATTTAATTGTCGACCAGCCTTCAAGGCAACCACATCGCCTCCCCAAATAGGCCTTGTTTTCCTATATTATGTCAAAGTTTCTTATGAGGCTATGCCTCCCCCAAGCACCCTGTTAGTGGGGTAACTCGCCTCAATCCTCTCCCTGGACCATTATCCAGAGGATGATGCTATGCATCTCAAACGAATCCTGGTGGCTCCCTATTCGACTACCAGTGGCCATGGGCCCTTGAAAAGAGCCTGTACGAGACAGTTCTTCCTGGACCAACTGGAGGCTGCGACTCCAATCAACCATCATCAACTACAGATGAGTCCATTCTTATTGTTTTCCCCCTTCCCCCTTTAATTAACGTAAATTAAACTTGCATATAATAATGCATATAATAAACTATAAACTTTCTAAATATAATTTATTCAACAATTATTTGAATGATTATAAATATAAAATTATATCTAATATTTAAATTCTTACAACAATTGATAAAATACGATTCAAGGCTTTTGTGTCTCAATGAAGCGAAGCTAGATACTCGTTACACCCCACCTTACCGGCGTTGTTGCGAAGCCAACGACCGGTCAAAATTAATTTAATTACATTGTAATTAAACCCCAAATTAAATTAAAGTATATGTTATAAAAATATGAAATAAAACAATAAAATTTTGTTAAATCAATTTTGTCTACATTTATTGATGTTTCCATTGATAAGTGACTTTGCACGTTTTACTTTTGAAACTCAACCGTAATAATTAAGACGTTTGTCTCCATCTCTGGACCAAATTTCATAACAAACCGTTGAGTATAACTGCATTTATTCTCAAAAAACAAAAAAAAAATTACGTATAAGAAAATTAATATTCCGAATAATTTTATTTTAGTGAAAATATAAACCGATTACTGATTTTTATTAAATTAATCTAAAATTCATTTGTTTGGCATATGGTCTTTTAATGCATTTTTAAAAATGCTCTTTAAAGAACAATCTGATCAGTTTTACATAAATGAATATATAAAATAATCAAATCTCTCTATGACAGAGGGATTATTATTTTTTAAGTGGATTTATCAAGATAAAACATGGAATTTAAGGGTTTATCCTCTACCTTCACTCCTACTCTCTTTGGGAAATCCCTGGAAGGCTTAATCAGATGCAATTAGGTTTGGCCCCAAAGGGCGATCAATGTTCCTGTCCATCAATTAGCCAGGTGCTACTAGGTATAGGTTTAGGTATCTCTCACTCTCTTGCTCACTCTATCTTAAGCGCACCAATTACCTCTTCACTTTTGTTGAGGAGGTGGCGCCTTAACTTTGCAATCAGATAGACAATTGAGAGATTGAGTTCTCTCCTTTTATTCAAACGAATCCCACAAGGGATGATCATCGGAGTAAATTGCTAGTTTGGGATTTGCTTTTTCGTATGGATAATTAAAATGGAAAATCAAATCATTATCTTGTTTTATAATCGGATAATTTTATAAAGAAGATAATAATAATTTCTCAATTTGTGATAAAATTTAATTTAACCTGAGTGTTTAGAAAGAAAATAAAAATTCCTCTAGGAATTTAAAACAAAAGATCCTACGATATTTTAACAAAAAAAAAAGACACCATTATATTTGTTATATAATTTTTCAAGCATTTTTAGCTTTTTTAATTTGTCTTTAAAAAAATAATAATTCTTACATCTCTTACTGACTTGGTGAAGGACAAAGTTTAAGGAAGATGTGTCAGAAAATTTAGTTTATATGATAAAATTCTTTGTCATTTACAAATACTAATGACAAAAAAGAAATGTCTCTAGTAGTTGCTTAGAGCCTTTATAGTAAAAATACTTTCTCTCTCTATATATTTCATATATACGGTAAGAGAAAGTAAAAAAATCTGAGCCCAAACTAACATTTGAAGAAGTGCTTCACTTGCATATAGGCTTTACAAGCCGTTTATTTAAAAAATTAAAAGTGTGTCATGTTATTAACATTAGTTAATATTAATTTCTTGTACTGGGAATGTGCGGTCGCTTCTAGTCCGAAACAAGAAAATTTATTTCAATTGAATTGGCTACTGACGAATGAAATAAATAGAAAGGGCTATCATCTATCATCTAAATAGAAAGGGGTTCTAAATGGCCTCCTATGCCGAAAAAGCCTTTATAAAAATTAAAAAAAAACAAACCTTGTTTCTAATACAATAGAACAGTGTATTGAAAGATCATTAATCTTTAATCTTTCAATTTTATCAAGTCTCAAATTATTAGGTTTAAACATTTTTTTAATTAGTCAAAATTTATATAATTCAACTCCAGAGATTAGGTGAAGTAGTAGTCAGGTACCGCCTCCAGGGAGTGAGTAGGCCTACTCTTCCGGTGGTCTTTGAAAAAAATAAACTAATTTCCATGAAATTTGTAGGATATCTCGAAAAAAATTAAAATCTATTTCAAAAAATACATATAAGAAATAATCAAAAGTTTTTTCTCCTCAATCTCCGAGAGTCTGGATCACGGATCTGCTCGGAAAGCTGAATTTAAATTGGCAGATAGTCGTGGTTCGACTTTTTTTTGAGGAGGAGGTGAGGGAAAGATTCTATCACAACTCTCGGTGGCCCTCAATGTTTTTATATAGATTTTGGTTTAGCTTTCTTTAATCAATTTCCACGATGCTCCAGATCTTGTGTAATTGGGAGAAATGTTTTTCTGATTTATTATAAGAATAATACTAAAAAATATATTTTTATTTTTTCAGGTGCCGAAACGAGATCTCTTCCAGAACGTTTTTCTTCACCGTCGAGTTCTCAAGACTCGTCTACAATCGTGAGTTTTCATCATTTATTCATCCATCATATTTATTACTGTTCCTTCATAGCTACGTTTCGTGCGGACATTATGACACCGCACCGGCGTCCCATGGTTTCAGCAGCATCCCTCCGGGTCATAATGTGCGCTTTTTGGCTTTTTTTTCGCCCTTGATTGTTTCAAGCAATTTGCTAATTTTGGTTCCAATCTATACTCCGATGATATGGAAAAAATGAGTATCTATTTAAAACCGAAGGTGGTCTTTGCGGGTATAAATATATACAAATGACTAAGGTAATGCAAATTTCAACTAGTATAAAGTAACTAATTAAAAATATCTCTACATTCTTTAGCTATTAACCTGAGAAAATCTCTAATGAATAAGAAAAATTCTTATTACTCAAAGATTAGATAATATAGCAACAAAATCCAAGTGGCTTTCTTCTATCCGCTATAAAAAATATCTTTTATTCGAAAAGCCATTAAAAATTCCTCAAACTAATTAAAATAATAAAAAAAAAGATCAAAGTAAAAAGACTGTGTATATGTTATAGATAGGCTACATTTTTTTAAATAAATTATTTTTGAAAATGCAAATTAAATAAGCAAAAGCACTTTAACCAAAATTAATTTTTTTTTAAATTTAATTCGCAAAGGAAATGGGAATGGCTATTGGTAGAATACGTAGATCCTTAAACTTAATTTTTTTCTTTCGTGTTGAGCCTCTATGGACTGCGTTGTAACAACCAATTTCCTTTTATTGTTTAAGTCTTGTTTTTGTACCAGCTTCGACTTCCTGCCAGTATCTTCTGAGTCCACCAAGTAGTTCTGAGTACCAAGTAGTGTCCGCTTATGATCTTCTGACAAAGGACCTCTCCGTTTTTGGATGTTGATGCCATTTTAAAACCTTGGTAGCTTGGTAATAGTTATTCTAAATTTGTTCCTGTCAGGAATTTCCCTCTCTGAGATACCAATCTGCCTAAGATTTTTTTCACATTCTTCGAACCATCTCGTTTTCTTAGTTTGAATGAAACTCCAGATTATTTTTGTTAGACGGTCACCGACCATCCGTAAAATAACAGTCACCTTTTCTTAATAGATGGATGTTGTGATAGGTTCTGTCTTGCTGTACAAATTCTCATTTGGTCTCATTCGCCATTGCCCCATCCATCCATCTATTTATTACCTTGTAGTTTCCTCAACATCCTACGCTCTCTTTTTTCCAGCCGCTCAGCTTGACCTTGTCTATTCATGGTACACACACTAGCATTTTAAAATAACCCACGAGGTTTTTGTGAAACAAGTAATTATACATCTGAATCTTAAAATTGTGACAGCACTTGTGATCAGCATTCAACGAATTTTCAAAAATTATATTTGATTCGAGATATCAATTTTATTTTTAATATTTTTTTTAATCTTTTTGGAAGAATTCAGACTTATACAATAAATAACAATAAGAGGATAAAGGAGCAAGCAGCCAGGTAGTTAGTCTCCACGAAATGAAACTCTCTATTGAGGAAACAGTTTAATGATGTTCATTAACAAAAACAATTTTGTATCTCAAACTTGGCGCTTCGTATAAGCTGATTGCATTGCCTTGTATTTTATACAAATAATTTATGTATAATACACATCTACTGACAACTCCGCAATATGACTCAATGCTTTGTCATTTGAGCTCACACTCTCAAAATGGACTGATGATGGTTATATTTCATTAAAACCGAAACTGTTTCCTCAATAGAGAGTTTCATTTCGTGGAGACTAACTACCTGGCTGCTTGCTCCTTTATCCTCTTATTGTCAAATATAACAGCCACTTCATCTCTTCAATCTTATACAATAAATTTTATACCATATTTCTTCTTCTTTTTCTGTCCCAGTGCCAAGGGGGGATACAAAGGGGGTAATTACTTCCCCCCCTCCCTCCGAGATT
The DNA here is from genome assembly GCA_023213315.1 of Euborellia annulipes. Lineage (NCBI taxonomy): Eukaryota > Metazoa > Arthropoda > Insecta > Dermaptera > Anisolabididae > Euborellia > Euborellia annulipes. The sequence continues at coordinate 10,383 of JAKCPI010001251.1, forward strand.
TGAGAAAAAAATTTTTTTACGGAAAAAAATTTTTATTTTGTATATATTATATATTCTGGTAAACAAGTACAGAATGCTCCTTTAAATTACCGAAATTAAGAAAAAATTGTGTGCTGTGCGACCAGTCATACCAGAATCTCCCCCATCCCGAGAAACTCCTCTGAAGTCAAGGATGGCTTTTTCAGTTTATTTTACCACTAGGTTTCGGTTTGATTAAGAACATCCTCAGAGGTTATGAGCTTTTGTTTAAATAAATACATAGTAAAAACTCAATTATATCGAGATGTACAGAATTGGGATTTTTGTTATGTAGGTCTAATCATAATGGCAGCCTATAAACTCTGAGGATGCTCTTAACCAAGACGGAAACGTCAGCCTAGTAAGCCTATTAATAAAAATAATAGAAACTGCTATTTTTGTCATTTTTAATTATTCAACTAAAGATCGATAAAATTTATACAGACCCTAATCAATTCCTATGATTATTTCTCATTTATTACTTTCTCTTACCTATGTATATATGTAATATATATATAGAGAGAAAGTATTGGATTCATGTCAAAAATTCGATGTCGAGATTTTGATGGATCTTCACGTTTTGAGGTCCCCTGAATCCAAAAAAGTGGTTTTCGCGACATGGTCTGTCTGTCTGTGTGTCTGTGTGTGTGTCTGTGTGTCTGTGTGTGTGTCTGTGTGTCTGTGTGTGTTCAATTTTAAGCATGAAGGAATTGAGCTAGGAGGTTGAAATTTTATATTTAAGTTAGGCACTCTCCTAGGGCGTGAAAATAAGCTTTTAATCAAAATCGACCAAAGAGTACTAGTACTTTACTGATGTACTTTTTCAGTTTTTTTCGGTTTTCTCAAAATTCGCTCTAACGATTTTGATTAAAATTCAAAAATCATTTATTTTTTAGGTGCTCTTTCAAATGTATATTCTGATTTTGCTCTCAAAATTGTTTGAAGACCACTTTACTCTTGTATTTCATAGGGAAGATAGGAGAAATGGTTGCCATGGTAACAAAATATAAATATTTTCCCATACTTATAAATTTTACATCTTGAATTCAATTGTACCCTACTGTCGGAAACTAAATACATGTCGACACGAAAAATCTGGTGTGACAAGCACAGAACACAACTTTCGATTACCGAAGGTAAGAGAAAGTTGTGTGCTGTGCGCCAGTCACACCAGATTTTTTTTAATGAAAATATAAAGCATTGGTTACGTATTTTAATAAAATAATAATTTTTTCCCTTGGTTAATAGAATACTGCATTGAATCTATTAGGGAATAAAAATAAAAGAGAAAGTGAGATCTCATTTTGTTGGAAATAAGGTCGTTGTCCTGTCTACAAAATGGAACATTTGGCTCAGTGCCCAAAAAAAATTGCTAAATGACGGCAGAAATGTTCGAAGCCATTCAGATTGATCATCATCCTTTATTTCGACGGCCATCAACACAATTTAATAAAAAGTTGAGACTTTTATTTTAGATAAAACAATTAACCTGATGATTACCAAAATTAGAAAATAAGAGATGAAATTCTTTTTATTAAGACATTACCAAAAGCAATTTATAGCGGTGATGTTATATTAATAAGAGAAAATAAGAAATGAAGCTAAGGTTATTTTTTTATTTATTTATTCTGCGCTACAGACGTTTCGGTTCCATGTTTGAAACATCTTCAGAGATCCCGAAGTCATTATGAAAGTGTCATAGGAGATTTTATACATTGTTGAACCAAATTCTTATATAGGCCTAATAAATATATACACAGTAATGCGATGACCAGGTACATAAATTTATGTACTGTGTATATATTTTTACTTTCTCTTACCTCTATATATGCTAATATATAGAGAGAAAGTATTCGATTCATATCACAAAATATCTCAAGAACAAAAAGAGCCAGGAGATTGAAATTTTATATATAAGATAAACATGCTCTTTCATATTTATATTCTCATTTTGCTCTCAAAATTGTTTGAAGACCACTTTAATCTTGTAGTTCATAGGAAAGATACAAGAAATGGTTGCCATGGTAACAAAATATAAATATTTTCCCATGTTTATAAATTTTACCTCTTGAATTGTAATATATCGGCGAAAACTAAATATATCTTGACACAAAAAAATATAGTGCGACCACTCACACCAGATTTTTTATATAAGGATTTGGTTAAAAAATGTATAAAATCCACTATGACACTTTCATAATGACTTGTTGCCAATTCTGAAGATGGTTCAAACACGGAACAGAAACGTCAGCCGTGCGGAATAAATAAAATAAAGAAAAACCTTAGCCACATCCCTTATTTCCTACCCTCTTATTAATATTAAGAGAATAAAAAATTCTTTATTTAAAAAATAGGCCTAATAAAGGTGTTAAAATATTTTTTTTTGCAAGAACGATTAAGTAAGAATCGTCTTTTTAGAATAAATTTGAGATATAATTAACAAAATAATCTTTCTTTCAACCTTTCGTTAGTCGAATACTCCAGTTTCAGTAACTATACTCTAGTTACTAGAGGCGGACTTTCGCCACTATAATTCTCAGGCGATATAACCCAATTCATAACTGCGACTTTATAGGACTTAAATGTTTTGTCTGCGCGACTCTAACCTGCACGCGATGTAATCTATTCAAAAACCTCATGACTCTGTCCCAACTACTTCACTCCCCCTCCCCTGCCCCCGCCCCCGCCACCGCTGCCTGTTCTTTTTTTACTTTTATATAAAATCGCTTATTTACATTCACAAATATAAATCATAGACTATAAATCAAATAATTTTAATATTGAAAAATTCATAAACCTTTTATTGACCTTTCTTAATATTATGTTAAAATATATTTAGGTTATATAAATATTTGAAGAGGTATTCAGATTAAAATTTGAAATTATTCATCCGCCCTATATAAAATACTATTTTCAGATATGAGATCATTTATTTTACTATTTCATATTTTATATATTTATTATTCACTCGATCGTGAATTTTTTTCTCTCCTGCCTTTTAGAGCTATTTTTTAACATCTTATATACATTGGAATCTCAGATAAGTCCTTATGTTATATGAAAGCTTATAATAGAATCATTCGATTATTAATAAAAAAACTTTAAAAAAAAAAACTACGGTCCTGAGGAGTTGATATTAACTTGAAAAAAAAAAAAAAAATTACAAGAATTGCCATTAAGATATTTTTTACGGGATACCAAAAATTACAAAAAAAGTTTTTTATTTTTTTATTTGTTTAAGGTCTTTTTCGGCATCTGAGGCCATTTAGAACCCGTCCCTATTTATTTCAATTAATTGGTATCCAATTCAATTGAAATAAATTCCTCGCGATGCGAACCCATGGTCTTTGGGACTAGAAGCTAAAAAATCTGGTGTGATTGTCGCACAGCACACAACTTTCTCTTACCTTCGGTAATTGAAAATTGAGTTCTGTGCTTGTCACACCAGATTTTTCGTGTCGACATATATTTAGTTTCAAGATGCAAATATACCTAGTAGACTCCATCGAGCCGCAGTCTACTATATATATAGGCCTACTCGTATACTGTATATCCTTCATCCCAGAGTCCAAATAATATCAAGATGTAAAATTTAAAAGTATGGGAAAATATTTATATTTTGTTACTAAGGAAACCATTTCTCCTATCTTTCCTGTGAAGTACAAGAGTAAAAGTAGTCAGTAGTAATTTTGAGAAAAAAAAAAAAAAAAAAAAAAAAAAAAAAAAAACTGAAAAAGTACATCAGTAAAGTATTTGTATTCTTTGTCAGATTTTGATAAAATCTTATTTTCACGCTCTAGGGGGGGGGGGGTGCCTAACTTAAATATAAAATGTCAATCTCCTAGCTCATTTCCTTCATGCTTTAAATTGAACCCAGACCCACACAGACCATGTCGCGAAAACCACTTTTTGGATTTAGGGGACTTCAAAACGTGTATATCCATCGAATTTTCAACATGAATCCAATACATTCTCTATTTATATATAACATATATAAAGGTAAGAGAAAGTAAAAAATTAAGTAAAAAAGTTAGAAAATAAAAAATTTAATAAATATTTTATTAGAATTTGCATTTCTCCCATATACCAGTATGTTAATGATACAAGTTAATCTTCTTACTTGAGTGATCAAATTTATTAATACTTTTTCTTACCTCTATATATGTTACTATATAGGAAGAGAAAGTATTGGATTCATGTCAAAAATTTAATGTCGAGATTTTGAGGTTTATACACGTTTTGAAGTCCTCTCATGTGCAAATATTATATTTTATATAAATTTTGTTTTTATTTATGACAACTCTATCTGCATCTCAATGGTGTATACCTTGAGATTGCCAATAATATTCTCATAAGAACTGATGATGGCTTTATATAATTAAAACCGATAAGCCTTCTGGATTGAGATTTTTATTTGATAGAGGCTCTCCTGTTTCGCTGACATCCTCTCTTCCTGCCTATTATTCTAATCTTTGAACAGCCACTTCTCTCATCAATATTATCATATTTACATAAACAATTTATAGCAGAGATATATTAATAAGAGGGTAAAAATGAGGGATTCAGCTAAGGTTATTTTTTTATTCGATTAATTCACACAGCTGACATTTCGGATCCGTGTTTGAACCTGAGGATTGTTTAAACACGGAACCGAAACGTCAGCTGTGTGAATTAATCGAATAAAGAAATAACCTTAGCTGCATCTCTCATTTTTACCCTCTTATTATTATAATATTAAAACTATAATAAGTTTTCTATATATTTTTTTTTTTTAATTTAATTTCCTGAATTTTTTTTTTAAGGACATAATTTTACTGCACCCACCATTTTTTTTTAAGAAGCGAGATTTCTATCTTTATGTTAATGCCTAAGAATGTATAAGTAATCATACAATAGAAAAATACTTCCGTAATATAGGCAATAATAATTAAATTTAAGAAAATCCCATTTGCAAAAAATATTTTTCTCATCAGCCTTTTGAAAGCTCTTTTCGACAATCCTCAAGCTGTCAAACTAAATGAACATCAATCTCGGATCAATGTTCAGAGCAGGAACACGCTATAATAGGTTCACATTAATCTCCCCCATGAGAGTAAGAAGCCCCCAGGAGGAGTGGAACGGGGATAGAGAAATGACAGTATATATCACAATGACAAATGGGGATTCATGCTCATGCCCTTTTCTTAGATTTTTAATCCGCCGCCCAAGTATAATATTATATATTTGAAGGCAAAAGAAAAAGACGTTGTCGTCGTCAGTGGGTTTATCTAGCCACTGCCAGGCGAGTTGAGGGATTTTTCAGGGTATGTGTCTGTGTGTACGTGTGTGTGGTGGTATTTTTTTTTTTCGGGTTTTTGCGGAGGCTCAATGTGCCCAGCATGCGTATATTCAAGAGGAGAGCCCCACACACAGTGACGCATTTTATCCGCAGCAACGGGCGGCTGCGCCAGCCAAAGCCCTTTCCAAGTCTATGGCCGATAGGGCCTCCAACCCTTAACCACGCCCACAATACTATACCCTTTATTTAGTTTAGTATAATTAACAAAATTAATGAAGCAAATTTATAAACCGAAAAGAAAGAAAATAATTATGAAGAGGGACGCGCGCGGCGTAGATGATTTCTCTAAGAGGGCCGCTCAGTCTGCCTAGCTTGCTTTTTTTTTTCTTTATACTGTATGAAAGATAAGAGCAAAAGCTACTAGCTAGCGAATTTCGTTATTAAAACAAAAAAATCTAATCATAAATCAAAATAAACCTTTTAGAATATTTCTATGTTAATTTTATAAAATAAATTTTTTTGCTTACGATAAATGACAAAGATATAAAAACCAAAGTCTATTTAATTTTATTATTAAAAATAATTCGTAAATTAATTTTTTTAATTATAATATGTTAAAGAGATTTATTTTTAAAATATTATTAATTATAACTTCAAAACTAAATTTGGCATATGAAAATCGAATCTATTGTGACTGTAGATTTGCTAAAGATCAGCAAATAGAGACAATCAAGTTTATTTCGTGCTATTTATTAGAATGACGTTTCGGTGTCAATCCTTCCTCACGGTTTGATAATATTCGATAAACATGACAATACATGGAAACAGAAATTAAACAATTCTGACATTAATGACTGACGTTAGTGAATGGGGGATTTTAAAAAAAAATTTTTAAGGTCTTTTTCGGCATTTGAGGCCATTTAGACTATGTCCCTATTTATTTCAGATGGGGGATTTAAAAAATTAGCAAATGCGGATTTTAATTCCAAAATCCTTCAAATCCGCCTCTGCACTAACTCATTCCATAAGAATGTTTTAATTTTTTTTTCTTTAGGCATATATGGTCTTTGAAAGCCCCGGTGCTAAATGGTTTTTGAAAATTTTTTCTTAACTCCATATAATGTTTTCAAACCTTCGAAATTATTTTAAACAGTTCATGAAATAGTCCAAATTTTAATTACTTAATTAATATTTTAATTTTATTCATTAAAAAAAAAAAAAAATTCTTTAGAATGATTGATTTTATACTAAAATGATATCCTTAAAAAAAAGCTTTTTAAAAAGGTCTATTAAATGTAAAAATAGTAAAAATAGAGGACAATTGGTAGGTAGATCGGGTAGTTTTTTAATTGTCCCCTTTAACTACCCCTTTTTCATTTTTGAAAAATGAAAATTTAATATTTGAAAACCCATTTGATATTTATTTATAGTCTACCCTATTTATTTATTTTTTTAAAAATAAATTAATTCATGTGCTCGAACCTGTGGAATGAACAAGTTGTTATATGAGAATTTTCAAGGATTTCTTTTATTTCTTATTGATGAAAAAAAAAACTTTTTTCTTTTTTCTAAATAA
>JAKCPI010001252.1:0-49459 GCA_023213315.1 Euborellia annulipes
AGTAAAAAGATAAAGTCTTTTTAAAGTCTTTTGGTAAATCAAATGATTACCGTAGATGTTTTTTGATAAAATAAATCAATATCTTATTAATTCCAGAAGATAACTGTAGGGAAATCTTGATATCTGAAACAAATTTTCTTCAGCAATTTAAAAAATGTATACCATGGGAGATTGTTTAATTTGGTTTTTATTTTTCAAAAACCAAATATTATAATAAAAAAAGTCTATTTCTCGATTTTTTTTGTTATATTTTTAGTCAAATATAAAATTTATAAAACATATCGACGCTCTCAGTAGAAAAGTGTCTAACTCCACTTTTTTCAAAAATCATTTTTTTGTAATTTCTTTTTGAAAAATATCATTCTCCGGAACTCGGGTAAGAGCGTAATTTTTCAGTTCGAAAAGTTGCCGCACGAAAAGTATTTAACAGTGGTTTACCAATGACAATGAAATGTTTTTTGGCTCTCCTGAAAATAAACAAAAATGGAGTTAGGCACTTACTAATTATAACGTCGATATACCTGCAGGTCTATTCTCTAAACAAAAACGTTAAATTTTTTCTTGCCCTCGGGGCGAGGGTACCCACCCCCCCTCCTTTTTTTTACCTCAAAAAACCTTTAAAAAAGAAAAAAAAAAAAAAAAAAAAAAAAAAAAACTTTTATTTCTTCAAGCAAAAACTCTTTTAACATCTGTAAACAACATTAATTCATTTTAACACTTCCTTGCTTCAAATAGCTATTCTGTAAACAAAAACTTTAAAGCCAAAGAGTTGACATTTAGTAAATAGTGTTAGAAATTAATGTCATCCTTTAATATTTTAACGTCGTATTTAAAATAAAAATGGCGTCCATAACCTAAAAAGTAAGGTTATGATTTTGATAGTTTTGAATTAAAAGCAACATGTTAATGTCGCTGTTAAAACTTTGTTTAGAGAATAGCATTTTGATTGTTTTTAAATTATTTTTAATTCCCATTTGTTGATTTTAAATTTTAACCTCAGTTTTTAGAGAATAGATCTGCTATAAATGTTATACAAACTTTAAAGTGATTGAAGTTGTCAAAAACTGTTAAAAGAGTTTTTCTCGTAAATTATTAAAATGATAAATGTTTTCTATTTTATTGTCTAAACTGATATGTATTTGACATCCAGATCTCGGATTTTAATGCATAAATTAAGTAATTCGATAGCAATAAGTAATGGTATTAAATTATAAAAAGAAAATGAATGAATATTCGGGTCGTAATTCCAAACACAGTTGTGTGTTTTTTTACAAATACAAATAGATACCGCAGGTGTTTGAAGGTAATGTTTAATTAAGTAAAAAATAATATTTACTCATGTTGCCCGGATATTCCTTGGCAAGCCTCAGCATTCCGGTTAATAAATATATAATGGAACAACTTGGAAAAGAAACTTACCTTCTATTAGATACAATTAATAATCATCTCTAAAAAAGACAGAGAGAGAAAGAGACGAGAATTATAAAGTGGGTTTACTGGTATTATTATCTTTTTAGATTATTCGATAGATCATTAAACGAGACAATTCATGCTGTTATATTGAGTTTTTATATTCACAAAGGTTGAATTGGAATCAATATTAATTATTCCTTTTTAAATTATACTCTTAAACAAAAATCTCTATATAATAAGAAAACGACTTTTTCACGTCACAATGACGTCATTTTCATCAAAAATCTTCTTTTACATCATTTTCTATTTTATTCTGACTACAACTATTTAATTTTCTTTTTTTGTTCCGAAGTTTTCGTCTTCTAACGGCTTTTCGAGACGCGCATCCTAAAATATCATGTTCTCGTATGTTTCAAAAAATTCTTTTTTGGACTCAGAGGACTAAAACTTCGAGAATCATACAAATTTCGAGATTGAATTTTTTGACGATTTCTCTAATTAAAATCAGAGAAAATCCTTTCATCTGGACCCTTATGCCTGTCATTTTTTACTATTGGTTATCGTAACTCTGACCTCTTGACAGAATTAATTGATAATTAATTCGATTTTTAATCCAATTCACTCAACCGTGTTAAAAATTTAAATTCATATCTACATTCGGAATTTAATAAAATTTTTATCCTTTTAGCGGTGGCGGGGAGGGGGAGGGGGAGGGGTGGCGAGGTTGAGTTCTTTTATTCCACCAATTCATCTCGCATTCACATGTACTCTTTTGTTCCTCCCTTTTAAAGTCTCGCTAAAATCTCATTATCATTTTATTGGCTCTTGTATCATGCGTATAGAAGAGATAAAATCCCACACAACCGACAATGTTTTTACAAATAATTAAAAACATGAATCATTTCGAAAATAATTTCCAAAACTCACAATTTTTCTCGGATAAATATACAAAATTATTAACCATTCTCTTCACCTACAATATTCATATTCTTTTTCTATATTAATAGCTATAAATAGATTTTTTTTTTTAAATGACAGTTCTAAATTTACAAATTCTGTTATGCACTCAACATCTATCAATTTTATCAAAATATATTGTATTTAAATAAGAGAGTGAAAATATAAATATACATGGAAATCGCTTTTAACTTTAAACTCTACTTTTTGTAAAGTTAATAAAAAATTAATTAACAATGTACACATTATTTTTTTTAGTTTTTTCCAATATTCATAGTCTATTCAGATTTCTTTTGGTTTGACCCGAGTAAAAATGGTTAAAAATGATTGAGGGATCCACACGCCCGCTCCAGGTCTGTATAGTGAATCTTTAGGGACACACAGGGATATGCACGCCCACACCAGGGACACACACAGTAGATCGAAAGTGATCAGAAGAAAAATGTGTCCCTGGTACTGGCGTGTGTATCCCTGGTGTGGGCGTGTATATACCTGTTTGTCCCTAAGGGTACACTAAGCAGACTTGCTGCGGGCGTGTGGATCCCTCTATCATTTTTAATCATTTTTACTTGGACCATACTTATAAATTTTACATCTTGAAATTCTGTGCGATCAGTCACTCCAGATTTTTTTTGTAGAAAAAGAAAAAAAATGTATAGTAGTTTTTTATTTTATTATTTGTCTGGAACCACTTTGATTAATTGAATGAAATTTTCTTTATTTCTTCTAACATTTAATTGTGCAAGCTTATACAGCGGCGTAACTAGCCTTTGAAGGCCGAGGGGGCGAAGCTCAACTGGGGGGGGGGGGCGTTTTTCGTTCGGCCTTTTTTTTAGTATTTAAATCTCGTTTGAGCTTTTTTTGTTATTTTTCTCCGGATTTGTGATATTAAATGAATTTATTATATAATTTCAAAAAAAAAGCCGGAAAGCCGGATGCACGAGGGGCGCCAAAGGCTTGATGCGCCTTTAGGGGGGGGGGGGGGGCGAGCGTCCCCCTTCGTCCCCATCTGGATACGCTACTGAGATTATAGTATGTCTATCAAGAATTGAAATTGAGGGGAGAGAAAAATTGCGTAAAATTTTGTTTGATTGTAACTAATTATACACGAAACAACCAACCCCATCTTATTATTTAATCAATTTTTACTTTCTCTTACCTATGTATATATGTAATATATATATAGAGAGAAAGTATTGGTTTCATGTCAAAAATTGATGTCGAGATTTTGATGGATCTTCACGTTTTGAGGTCCCCTGAATCCAAAAAAGTGGTTTTCGCGACATGGTCTGTCTGTCTGTGTGTGTGTCTGTGTGTGTCTGTGTGTGTGTGTGTGTGTGTCTGTGTGTCTGTGTGTGTTCAATTTTAAGCATGAAGGAATTGAGCTAGGAGGATGAAATTTTATATTTAAGTTAAATACCTCCCGGGACCGGAAAAATAAGCTTTTAATCAAAATCGGCCAAAGAGTACTAGTACTTTACTGATGTACTTTTTCAGTTTTTTTCGATTTTCTCAAAATTCCGCTCTAACGATTTTGATTAAAATTCAAAAATCAATTATTTTTTTAGATGCTCTTTCAAATGTATATTCTCGTTTTGCCCTCAAAATTGTTTGAAGCACACTTTACTCTTGTATTTCATAGGAAAGATAGGAGAAATGGTTGCCATGGTAACAAAATATAAAATTTTCCCATACTTATAAATTTTACATCTGAATTCAAATATTCCCTACTGCCGGGAACTAAATACATGTCGACAAAAAATCTGGTGTGACAAGCACAGAACACAACTTTCGATTACCGAAGGTAAGAGAAAGTTGTGTGCTGTGCGCCAGTCACACCAGATTTTTAAAAATTAGATTAACAACTTTTGTGATATATTTTTTTATCGTAACATAGAAATAATCATTTTCTCCAGTGAATACTTAGAAGTTATTTTTAGTAATGCTTTCATTTTCAAGCTTGTTTATTTTAAAAGGGGAGAGAAAACTCTAATGAAATTAGATTTAAAAACCCTGCAACGACAAATTATACTTAATTTCGTTTTCCCCTGAGGACACTCACAATTGCACCCTCAAGTGTAATCGGGAGGTTTAGGTAAAAAATAAAAAAAGGAAGTATTTTACACATGAAAGGAAAAAAAATGAAAATCTCTTATCAAATTATTTCTCAAATATTTATTTATTCCCAATTGGGTGTATTCTTTAAAAATTTAATGATTGAATTTTGGCTAAATATTAAGATTTAGATTTAAAGTGAATTAATGATAACAATAATCAAATTGTTTTGTGCGTCATATCTTTTGATTTATTTTTTTAACAATATCATAACCAAAATTTTTTCTAACTGTTAACAATATATAATTTGGTCAAATCTGACCACTTTTTATTATAATTTATTATTAAAACCCTGACTGACATTTATTCCCTCCTTTCAATGATTCACCCCCGCTTGAGGCGGATGGTTCAGCTAGTTATTTATTGTAATTTTTTAATTAGTCATAAAATTTGTAAAAAAATTCTACGTCCTGCTTCTTGGCCCAAGCGAGAAAAATGTATTTCAATTGATTTGACTGCCCCCGGGTGTGGCATAGTAGGTAGCGTGCCTACCTCCTATACCAAACGTCGCGGGTTCGGACCCAGGCAGTCCGATGATTTTATTTAAGCCATTTGGATACCAGATGGCTTAAATAGAAATGCCTGACCCCACAATAGATAATATATTCTCTACAACGGTTATCGTCAAAGTCTTATATGGCCTAAGTTGCCGAAAAGACGTGTGTGAGTGTGAGTGCGAATGAGAAAAAAGTGTGAATGTTTTTTTGTAAAAAAAAAAAAAAAAAAAAAAAAATTGATTTGACTATCAATCATTTGAAATAAATAGGGACGGAATCTAAATGGCCTCAGATGCCGAAAATGACCTGAAAACAAAAAAAAATTCCTAATGAATTTAATAAAAATCCAAATAAAGAAAATAACTTATATTATGGAAATAATATTTTAGAGAAGCAAAAAATAAAAAAAGTTAAATAAATAAATACTTCACATCTTTAAACAAATCTAAATCCCATTTTAAGGCGATAGCTTTAGAAAATCCTTGGACAAAGTCCATTCTATTGAAAAAAAAAAATAAATATCTCCTTGCTAGAAAAAATCTGGTGCGAATGGTCGCACAGCACACAACTTTCTCTTACCCCCGGCAAGAGAAAGTTGTGTACTGTGCTTGTCACACCAGATTTTTCGTGTCGACATATGTTTAGGCTCCGACAGTACTGTACATTTGAATTCAAGATGTAAAAGTATGGCAAAATATTTATATTTTGTTACCATGGCAACCATTTCTCTTATCTTTTCTATGGAGTACAAGAGTAAAGTGGTCTTCAAAAGATTTCAATGACAAAATGAGAATACACATTTTAAAGAGCATCTAAAAAATAGTTGATTTATGAATTTAAAAAAATCACGTTGGAGCGAATTTTGAGAAAATCGAAAAAAAAACTGAAAAAGTACATCAGTAAAGTACTAGTACTCTTTTGCCGATTTTGATTAAAAGCTTATTTTCACGGTCCCGGGGGGTGTTTAACTTAAATATAAAATTTCAACCTCCTAGCTATTTCTGTTCTTGAGATATTTTGTTCACAGACAGACACACAGACCAACCATGTCGCGAAAACCACTTTTTTGGATTCAGGGGTCATGTATATCCATCAACACTCGACATCTAATTTTGGACATGAATCCATTACTTTCTCTCTCTCTATATATTAACATATATACAAGAGAAACTAAAAAGGATAAAATTTCTTTCCTATTTTATTCTCAAATTATCTTTTCTTCATTTAATAATAGAAAAAATTCTTTCTAGTTTAGTAAAAACAGAGGAAAGAGAGATAACAATTTATTTCGTAAAGGTCCTTAGTAAGCACTTGACTTGAATACATTTTATAGTCTAAAAGTAATAATATAAGCTCCATGTTATTTTATTATTTAAAACTTTATATTGGCTGTTCTTTAATGTACAGATAATTTTAATCTCGATGATGTACCGATAAGCTGTAAAATTTTATGTATAAAGGGGGCGAGGTAGAAAGAGAAAGATAACCAAGCTATAAAGCTTAAACTGTACCTTCTCTCGAAATATATATAAATATAAACTTGAAGGGATTTCACGTAACTTGCAAATGGATTTCATTAAATTAATTTATATATAATTGCATTTACACTGATTGAATTCACTGAATAAATTATTTTCGTTTATACTCTAAAATAAATTAGTATTTTTTTTTTATAATAATAAACTAATCTTCTTTGAGTCAGTGGCGGATCCAGAGGTGTTTCTCGGGGGGGGGGTAATCTGGTGTGACTGGTCGCATGATACACATTTTTATACAGTATATATTTCCTTTTTTCCTAAGAAGAAAATCTCGTGTCATTAATCTCATCAATTTTATTTTCCAGAGAAAATTAGTTTTTATTCTCCATCGCCTGTCTGTTATTATTATATAAACTTGATGATAAGATCCGTTTCTGCCGTCTCTCTCTTTCTCCTTTCGATTTCATTATTTCATCTTTAATAAGATTTTGTCGGTCTATCTATCTATCGTAGGATTAAAATAAATAATTGGATTTTCTCTCTCTTGATTTTTTTTTAGTTAAGCTATTTTATATAAATTAAGTAGGCCTATAGAAAATTTAACTAACAAAATAAATATTATATTAATTTTAATACACAATAAACAAATTCACACACACTTTAAAAATATTACACTATTTTCAACTTCCACCTTTTGATATTCTAATTTGATAAAATGATAATTCGGGATGATTTTAATTAAATATCACATTTTTTTTAAACCTTTTTTCAACTACAGAGGCCATCTAGGGATTATTAATTTAAGATACGCTATTTATAATTGTAGCAGCAGCTTTCATCGTCAAGTTAACTGATTTTATTTTTAGTAAAGGAAATTTTTTAAGAAAGCTGCTGCTACAATTATAAATTTATATTGTACTCGTCCGAGAATCGAAATTTTAAAGTTATTAATTTATTTAAATAATATAAAATACATTATACCAATTGCTACTGAGGACGTTCCACACGCTGATTGCTCGGGGTCACCAATCCCGAGCTTTTGCCGCGCTTATATATCACATTTAAAACGAAAACAACTTTATAAAAAAAATTATTTTAAAAATATTTTTTTACTTCGAATAATTCGAGAATTCCAATAGTCGTTTCAAAAAATATGGTGTGGCAACGCATCACTTTTTTTCTTAAGTAAGCCTACATACAATAGAAAATTGTCACGCCCGATTTTTCATTTTATTTCATTATATAAATTTTTTTTATTTTGTCAAAAGTCAACTCACAACTCTATGAATAAATAAATAAATTTAGCTTGTTTAAATAAGTTTTTATAATGAATCATTCAAATGAAATGGTACTAAATCCAGGTGGGATTCGAACCTCTCCTCATTTCCTCACTTGAAGTAAATTACTTGGTTAACTCATTTGGGAAACAACTTTGAGTTATTAAGCAAAATACATTAAAAATATAACCATTAAATATCATCGTTATGCTGTGTATATTTATAAATCTACTGCCCGTTTAAAGCATATGTAAAGCTCCTCGAATGAACGATTTATTTAAAACTATCGCTGGTAGATCATTTTTAATAATTTTACTCGGGTACTTCGAGACATAGAAATAAATCTCAATATATAACTAAATTTTTGTCACTGTGGAGGAAATTAGATAGAATATATAATAGTAAAATAATAATTTTTTTTTAATTTAAAGTCATTTTCAACTGCAAGGGAAGTATGACATGATATAAATTAATCCGTTCAAAAATATTAGTATCGATGAATAGTGAATAGTAAAAAACAACAAAATGTAGAAAATATCTTTAATTTATTCTTTGGGCTATCGATTTCGTCCAAAGGACATCATCAGGCCAGCTGGAAATAAAGAATTTATAATTTGACAATATATCGATACGCAAGATTAAGATTTTCTTTTACATATATATAAATTATCTGATAATACATAATTTCACACAAGTGCACATATATACAAATATAACAAAAAAGAATCAAGTGTACTAATGGAGTATTACATCAAACACATTACTATCGATGTCTTCAGGCGGGCGTTCAACAATCTTATTTTTTCGGGACCCCCTATCCGCTTCGCGACTATTATTTTGCTGTTTTAGAACCAGTAGTTCGGTCAGAGTGAGAGGTTAATTCCTTCACTAACCAAAATATATAAAATTAAAATTAATTGTATTTAAATAAGTACTAATTTCTTTCATATAATAAAAACTAAATATTAACCTTAATAAATTATACAAACTAATTTATTATCTGTTACTTAAGATAAAATACATGTAGAAAGAAATTATAGAAATGAATTATCGATATATCCACTGTATTTAATGACCTTTCGATAAGTGAGGATAAAAGGCAATATGTGAGTGATGGGAGGAGGGAGGGGGGAGAACATTTGATGAAATGCAATTGAGCCATTTAGGAAAAGGCCTTTGATAGCTGAAAGTGGCGAACAAAGAAATAAACAATGATAATATCTATTTTAATAATAAATACTAAAGGAACATTTTTCCAAGTTCATTTATTAGTATTCCATTTATTTATCTTTTGATTATTTAATGTATACGTAAATAAATATAATAAATAGCTTACAGTATATACAGTAAGTAATTTAGATGAAATATGAAAAGAAACTAATGTGTTGAATTGGATATTGATTTGGGATTAAGATATATTTAGGCCTATATTTATTTGGTAATTTGCCATGGGCCGCATGAATTAGTTCGGTTACTGGTAATTAGGCAACTCATATGACCAACTTATCGGACTTCTTATCAGGGTGTTTACGGCGCCTCGGTCATAAAGTCAAATGTCGCTTCTGAATAATACAGTAGGCCTATATGGGTAAATTTTTTATTTTCAATAATTCCCGCCCGGGAATTCTCGAGAATAACTCAGTATAAAGAATACATTCAAATTTGATATTGAATCATATAAATAATTCTGCTCCCAAATTTTGGCGCTCGGACAAATGTACGAATTCGTCCCTCCCACTAAAGGGGGGACCTGTTCTTATGATTAAAATTCAATTATGAAATGGAATCTGATAAATCGAGAGGACGCTATCAGGGCAGCTTAGGTTCTATAAATCACATTTTGAAGGGAAGAATCGCGGAAGGAGGCGCAGAACAGGGCAGGACCGTTCTGACTTTAGGTAGCCTTCCTCATAGGCTTTTCTTCTAACATGTTTTTGGAGCTCAAACTGTGCATAGCTAACAATTTATGATATTTTCAGAGAGAAGGTGCAAATTTCTTTCTAGTTGTATTGTTGTCCCCTAATATAGGCCTATATTTATTCAGACACTCCTGTCGGTCCTTGATCTGTACTTCGTACCTAAGACAACTCAACCTTGGCTTAAAAATTACCATTCTAATATCTTCCAAAATCACACTTCTTATTCTGTCCTCGCCTTATTCTCGCGATTCGGGATCGGCGGACGTCACTTTTGCCCTCCAACCCTATCATGCGTTTTTGCGACCGGGAAGGAATAGGACAGACCGGCCCGTGGCACGGTCTGACGCCTGTTGAAAAGAGGAAGGAAGAGACAGACATACAAAGAACTGAAGGACTGAATGTCCCAGCTCGGGCAGCTCGTGGTCGCCATCCACGTATCCACAAACAAGACCCCTGAACAAATTTTCCAAAATCACACATTGAATCGGTATGTAAGATATTTGGATTTGAAATATAATAATTTTTTTCGATACCTTTGTAAAGAAACGTCACATTTTAGTCAGTGTTTATGACTCATTTATCTCCATATTTTTATATCCTAAATATATTGTTACAAAAAATCTGGTGTGACTGGTCGCACAGCACACAACTTTCTCTTACCCTGCGGCAAGAGCAAGTTGTGCACTGTGCTTGTCACACCAGATTTTTTGTATCGACATATATTTAGTTCAGCCGATATATTAGAATTCAAGATGTACAATTTATAAGTATGGGAAAAAATTTATATTTTGTTACCATGGCAACCATTTCTCCTATCTTTTCTATGGAGTACAAGAGTAAAGTGGTCTTCAGAAGATTTCAATGACAAAATGAGAATATATATTTTATTGAGAATCTAAAAAATAATTGATTTTTGAATTTAAAAAAAAAGATCGTTGGAGCCAATTTAGAGAAAATCGAAAAAAACTGAAAAATTACCTCAGTAAAGTACTAGTACTCGTTGGCCGATTTTGTTCAAAAGCTTCGTGTCACATCCCAGGGGGGTGCCTAACTTAAATATAAAATTTCAACCTCCTAGCTCTTTTCATTCTTGAGATATTTTGTTCACAGACACACACACATGACAGACCATGTTGCGAAAACCACTTTTTTGGACTCAGGGGACCTCAAAACGTGTATATCCATCAAAATTTAGACATCGAATTTTTGACATAAATGCAATACTTTCTCTCTCTATATATTAACATATACATATACGTAAGAGAAAGTAAAAATCATTTATTCTTATATTTTATGTCTATTTATACAGCCTAATAAAATAATATTTGCTTATGATTTTAAAATAATTAAAAAAAAAAAAAAAAAAAAAAAAATGGAGGATGGATGTATTATGTTTATTTTACGAAAGTTTTTTGTTTTTTGACTTGAGGCTATTATCAATTTTTAACAGTTTGGAGAGGAACCAATATTTGACCTCTAGCCCTATATTGATTGACAAAAAAATTCTGATGAGAATTTAAAAATTGGAATTAACTAAAACAGCCGTGTTAAAATTATACAGCGGATGATTATAAATTAAATTTAATCATAACTAAATTTCTATAAATTAATCTTTCATTTTATGATTGTTTATTTTTCACTTCTTTTTGATTGGTTTCGTTTCTATTCTATAAATCACTAAAATTGTTTTACACTTTTACCTAAATAAAAAAAATAAAAAAACAGTAAATCACCAAATAGTCTGTTGAATAAATAAAAAAAACATCAGTCATTTTTTTTCACACCAACGAAAATGGCTATTTAATGGGAACACAAAGCGATTTTAAAATCATCCCTCTCTACTAAAAGTGTCCCAAACAGAGAGGGCATTTGAGTGAATTGATAATACTCTCTTGATAATACTGCTCACTATAGCGAAATTAGACCTGCTGACTATTGCAACACCAGAGTTTCCCGGGGGGTGTTTCTCGAGGCAATTTCGCTTCACACTCTCTGATATAAATGGTTCACCGAGCCGTTTATGAACTCCAAGCTCGTTAGTTGGCCTCAATTTACGTGACTAAAACACACACACACACACCCCACATAAAAACATTAGGCTTTTAGCGATTTTTGTGAAATTCGGATCAGTTACTAGGTAAAATTCTCAAATCCCGAGCTTTATATCCAATTTATGGAATTTAAACGGTTG
Organism: Euborellia annulipes; assembly: GCA_023213315.1. Classification (NCBI taxonomy): domain Eukaryota; kingdom Metazoa; phylum Arthropoda; class Insecta; order Dermaptera; family Anisolabididae; genus Euborellia; species Euborellia annulipes. Next base: position 11,848 of record JAKCPI010001252.1, read on the forward strand.
AACCTATACAAAGGGTTTCGGGAAATCTCTAGTTACCTAAATCTATTAATACAAGTAGATCTGATTCAAAATGGATTAGTTGAAGGCTCTCTAATTAATTAATAAATGGAAATACTAACCGTAACGCTAATTAATTTAATGACATTTAATCCAATAATTATTATTTGAAGAAATATCGTTTCATAAGAGATGAAAATTGATTTATTCAAAGAAATAATCAATCAGGAAAGCTAAAAAGAAGATGGGGGAGTTGTCTACTTCGAGGTCATCTCAATTGGAAAAACAAAATTTATCTCCTCTTCCAGATCAATTTTAAAATTCTAACAATTTTATGGGAATTGGCTATTTTCGGCAAACGAAAAACGAAGACTGGCATTTTTTCCATCTTTCCTTTATGCCAATCTTTATATAATGTGATTAATGAGCACGAGTTAGCCGAGCTCTTTATGACTCCCTTTACATTTATATTCTTCAACTATCAGGCGGTTGGCAAATAAAAGGCGGATCCAAGGGGGGGGGGTAAAAGGGGTAATTACCCCCCCCTCCCCCGAGATTTAAAAAAAAAATAAAAATTAGGCTAATACATACAAATGATTTGTATTTATATTCTGGCAAACAAGTACAGAATGCGCCTTTAAATTATTGAAATTAAGAAAAAAATTATGTGCTGTGCGACCACTCACACCAGATTACCCCCCCCCCCGAGAACTCTGGATCCGCTCTTGTTAGTAGGTGAGACTATTTTGGTACACAGTGAACCTCATTTGAAACTTTAGATTTCCATCTAATTTATATTAAGAAACAAGTGGTAAAGCTACGCCTCGGTGAGCAAGTGCATCAAATTTATTCTTGCTTACTTCTTGCTCACTTGCTATTCTTCCTCGCCTTTGGCGAGCAATGGCCAAAAATTTTAAAGTTTTAAATTTCCCTCTCTGACTCACTTTCTGTAACTCTGGCCATTCAGCTAGAGAACAGGCACATACACACAGGGGCAGGAAGTCAGTGGCTAACGCTTTATATATAGTAATGATTATAAAATATTTACAATTTATTAATTGGAGGGTGGGCCTCGGGCTTAGTGTAGCGACTAGCGTGCTGGCCTTCTATACCAAGGGTAGCGGGTTCGGATCCCAAGCGGTCCGATCATTTTATTGAAGCTATTTGGATACCAAATGGCTTGGACCTCAAATATAGCCTATATATATTATAAAATACGAGTATTCATATAAAGTCTTATATAGCCTAAGTTGCCGAAAAGACTGTGTGTATGTGTGTGTGAGTGTGAGTGAGAAAAATGTTTTTAAAAAAATTAAAAAATTAATTGGAGGGTGGAAGGGAGACAATAAGTCATTTTTTTTCGAAAAGTAGGCCATAAGATAATCTATACACTAGAATAAAATCACAGCACTCGATTTTGTAAACAAATATGTTTATACTACTGTATATAGAAAATCTCAACTATTTAAGAGAAATTAGATATACCATGATTTTAATAAAAGAAAAAATTAGAAAAAAATGTCTTTATTTATATGGAGAATAATCCGTACAATAATATATCTTGAGCAAGGGCATTCTCTTAAGGAATTTTCTCTTTAAATATATTGCTTGGAAAAATACAAATAAAAGAGGAAAATAATAAAAAAGAGCTTTACGATTACGATTATGACAAATAGAGAAAAAAAAATGAGAAAGAAGTGTGAGAGAAAGAAAGATCTGAATACATTTAATGGCCTCGTTGAAAAATTTTTTAATTAGAATTCTTTTTAAAGAGATTTAATCTTCGATATTTAATGAATAATAACTTAATTTGAAAATATATTTGGCCTTTGATGTTTGCACTTATATTTTGAACAACTTTTTTAATTTGTTTGGCCCTCGAACACCGAGTCTCGTATACAGAAATATTAATTTATTATTTTAATTACACACCACGAAACACTAACCAGTCCTTTGCAAGTTATTTTAAATAAATATCAGAGAATCATTAACGAAGATATTTGTAGGATGAAGACATTAAAAAAATGTCAAAGACTTGTGCTACAAGTAACTTGGATAAAATATCTAGGATCTTGAGCAAATTTTACTAATTGCAGTAATTGACTTTTCTTTAAGAGAACGAATAAAACCTAATTTTGTTAACAGAAGACTCGCTTGAAAGGGAGGCGAGATGCTTCTCCTGTAATTTTAATATAGGCCTACACCTCTTAATACACATTTTACTTTCTCACAATGGCGAGATTTTGATGGAAATACACATTTTGAGATCCCCAGAAAAGTGGATCCTGCAAAATGGTCTGTCTGTTTGTATGTCTGTAAATAAAATATCTCAAGAACAAACAGAGCTAGCTAGGATTTTATAGTTAAGCTAGGTAAACTTCTGGCACCAAACACGAAGCTTTAGAACAAAAACTATTAGTACTCAATGATGAACCTTTTTATTAGTTTTTTTTTTTTTTTAATTTTTAAAATTCGCTGTAACGATTTTCATTAAAATTAAAAATCAAATTTTTTTTAGATTCTCTTTAAGGTGTGCGTCTCGGGGTGCTAATTTTGGGAGATTCCAGCGGCCACAATTTTGAAACTATCGACCTCAAATTTTTTTTTAATTAAAGCTATTTAAAATATCTACAACTTATAGAAGCCCTTTTTTGATTTTCGGAAAAAAAATGAAATTTTTTTTTAGATTAATCGCATTAAAGAAAAGATATTTTAAAAAAATTCGCTCCATATCTTATAGATAATTAAATTAGTAATCATTGTATTAAAAAATAATTAATTTTTTACCCTTAATTAATTAGCTGGAATCTTTCAAATGAAATGAAATAAATCCCTTGTATCCCTATGGGAAAAACTAACGCCATCTCTTGCCGCCTAGAGTAACTCGGTACCGAATCGTCTTCTAACGGCTTTTCGAGACGCGCATCTTAAAATGTAAATTCTCACTTTGTCCTCAAAATTGTTGGCACACATTACTTTTGTACTTCATAGAAAAGATTCAGTAGGAGAAATATTTGCCATAGTAACAAAATATAAATATTTTTCTGTTTATAAAATTTCTATCTTGAATTCAAAACCTATTATACGTTGACACAAAAATTCTAACGTGAAACTCAACTATCCGCTTTGAACACCTCTCTTATATACCAGCTTATACAAGACTGCGACTAGTCAACCTAATAATTCAAAGTAGTTTGTGCGTGACCTTTTATTTTTATTTTCATGGAATATATTAGTCATTAAAATAACGTAACTTGTCAAATGATGAATAACAGAATCAATTATTAAAAAATACTAATGGGGGTTAACTATCAGCTGTTCAATCTAAAAGATATTTTAAAATACTTTGGCCACCCACCGACAGGCATAAAAGGTATAGTTCCGTTAAAATGAAAGTAAAAAAAAAAATGATTATTTCTAATATGTTACAATATTGATCAACATCTTTAAACAGAAAGAATTAATTATCTCTCCAGAAAAAAAGGATGATTTTCATCTTGAGAGCTTTGGCATTTGGCTCCCTCCCCCTCCTCCCTCATTTTTCTTTCTCTATCTATCTAAAACTTTGCAATATTCCGTAAAATAAAGTTTATCAGATTCTTTGAAAGGATGTTTTAAATTTAATTTGTTAAAAAGAGTTCCTTAAGTTTTTTTCGTAAAATTTCCAAAAAAAAAAAAAAAAAAAAAAAAACAAACAATCAAAAGGCTATTTTGTCTTGTTTATCATGAATATATTAATAAAATTACATGCAGAATAATAATTCAATAATATATAAAAAAAAAATGAATAAAAAATTAGGTAGTGGGTGTTTCCAACGCTATAAGAATTTATTGAAAATTAAAATTTGTAACAATAAATGAAGGAGCAGAGCAGGCACCCAGGAAATTAGCCTCTACGAAATGAAACTCAAGAAGAGTATTGGAGTAAAGCCGAAACTGTCTCCAATACTCTTGAGATTCATTCATTTCGTAGAGGTTAATTTCCTGGCTGTCTGCTCCTTCAACGACTTCACAAATAAAATTTCTATTCAAATGTTAATTTTCAATTTTTTTTTTATCAAAAACGTTGGTAGGGCTATTTTCACCCACGGTAAATAAAATTGAAAAATATTATATATATATATATATATTTTAGTTTTTAGTCCATCGATTTCTCTTTTATCTTCAGGCCTTACATTAATGATAATTTATCTGAGGAAATTTTGCATTACATGCTTTCATTTTATTGATTGCTATGCACAGATCGTGTCTAATGTCTTCTAATTTTTACTTTTTTTTTAATGTTATATATATATAGAGATATATATATATTTCTATTGGTGATAAAGTCAAGTTTAATGATATTCCAGAGTAACATCACCACTATAAAACAATTTTTTTTATTTTAATAGACGCACGTAAAAATAAATTTTAAGAAAAAATGTTATAACCGCTTTAAAATTATAATATATGGAAATATTTTCACTTTTTAGTTTCTTTTTATAATGATAAATTTTTTTTATTTATTAAATATTCAGAGTAACAGTTACCTTTTATTAATAAATAATTGTATTTTTACAATAAACCACTGAGGGGCTTCAATTATGTTAATATGTGTATAGCTCCCGAGCATTTTTAAAAATGGCTCCGAAACTAAACTATTTTTAAATAAAAAAGTCAGTCAGCCCTACTATTACTAAACACACCGCTTTCAGTTTCACAAGAAATTTCAAATATAAAACGGCTCATAGGTAAAAATTATGAGCAAAAAAAAAAATTCATAAATTTTTGAAGGAAATTGAGAAACACTCTTTGTCTTAATAGCATGAATGAAATTTTATTTTGAAATAACTATTTTAGTAGCAGCATCTTATTTTTTAAATGAACAAAGAGAGAAGGGAAAACCTTTAAGTAAGAAATTTTCGCTTTTTATTTCATTTTTAAGTACTTAATGTAAGTTAGGTAAGTTATTTATCCCCCCTCTACTCCTTCCTCTTTACTCTTCAACTTGAAAGGATCATGCTATAAAGTTCAAGTAAACAAACTTCTTATAAATTTTAACTGTTTGAATATGATTGAATCTTTTAAGAGGAAGAAGAAAAGAAAACTTGAACGGAAAAAAAAGTTAATTTTATTTTTACACTTTGGGTGGTTATTAATAATTCTGTATTGACGATATTATTGTATATAGGCCCTAAGTATTGCCATTTTTCAAAGTTTACATACTCCGCGTGGCAAAGTCAAGTACTTCAAATTTTATCCTACTTTGATGATTAGAGAGTTGAATGGGCTAGTTTATTAGAAAGGTGGGAGTGGGCAAAATCGAAGCTAATATTTAAGGCGTATCAAGGTATTAGGAATTGAGAGGAGATATCGGGAACCAAATTATTATAGTAGGGTTGATCATAAGAGGAAAATTCAGAAGCCAAGATTCTTGAGGAATGTAGGTTTGCATTCGTTTGTAGGGTTTGGAATTGATTTGTGGAATGGTTTGCCTGTCAATACTTGGGATTATAGACCTCTACCCCTTATGATAAAATCTATAATAAATTTTGTCAAGTCCTAATGTGCTAGTTGTGTGAAATTTTTATTTAGTTCTTGAGAGCAGAGAATAATGAAAAACAAATCTCTGCAACTGTAATTTTATGAATTTTAGGCCTGAAGATGGCATTGTAAAAAGCCGAAACCTGAGTATGCGCAACAGGTTGCCTCAGCCATTAAATGATCCTGAATAAAGAAAAAGTTTTCTTTTTCTTTTCAATATCCTGCAACATCTGAGGAAATTTTTCCCAAGTAACTTCCATATCCTTGCAAAATTGATAACTGGGACTGTTTCAAGAGCAGAGAATAGTTCAGGTAGAGAGTTCATATCATCCTTCTTAAGGTTTTCCTTAACAGCTTAAGACAAATGTCGGGATGTCTAATGCAACCTTTACACCTGGCCTCGTGGCTTGCGGGAATTTTTGATAGTTGATTTTTTTCTTTTTTTATATAGACTATATCTTTTTGTTTTAATGGAAATTTATGAACATGTTGTTTGTTAGTAGGCATACATTTCTATTTTTTTTTCCTTTAGTTTTGTTTTGTTTGTTGTTATTGTATTTAAATTTGTATTGTATTTGTTGGACCTAGCCACCGAGGACTCTAAGCGAGTCGTAGACAATTTATTTATTTATTTTATATATGTGATTTGACACTTTGGCAGTTTCCGTCATTAAATTTATTTATTTTATAGTATTAATATATAGTGATATACTGTATATTTTTATTTGTTTTTGCAAATTGCTTGAGTTATATATCATAATTCAGGGGTTCCCAAACTTTTTCCGTTCACGGCACCCATAATATATCAGAATTTTTCCGTGGCGCACCATGTCAAATCTCAGGGAAAACCTTATGTTACTAATAGTTTTTCTTCATTTCAAATTCAGATACTCATATCTGTACCTTTTATGTCTTTGTCCAATCAGCGAGAGAGAGTGTTACCACAGGAACATAACGGAAGTCAGTGGCTAACTAAATTAAGCCTATAATATTTTGTATAAGAAAATTTTCACGGACAACACTTCTAAGAGCTAAACATTTTGGTTGCCTAACTCAAGGCTCCACTCTCGACCACATCAGGCACTTGTAGTGCCGATGTACTCCTCGAGCCTGCAACACAAAGACTTCAGTACTTTACTGATGTACTTTTTGAGTTTTTTTTTTATTTAATTTCTCCCAATTCGCTCTAAAAATTATAAATTAAAATTCATAAATCAATTACACTAGTCGACAAAAATGAACTTTTTTTTCTTTCACAAGAATGAAGATATGAAATTCTAGAAGTATTTTTCACCCTGAATTCAGATATGTAGTTAGAATTTTTCCATCAGGCACAGTTTTAGAGATATAGAGCAAAATAGATTTTAGTCGAAAATGGGCTCTAAAACGGCTTTTATTTAGAATGTTCAAATTATTTTTAACGGGACACCCCGTCAAATTATGCAGATAGTTAGAATACATATAAATTTTAAGTTTCATTCCAATCGGAGGTCATTTAGACGTGCCGCAAACGGCTTAAAGTTTCAAAAAATCGAAATTTCCAAGATTTTTTTTGCTTTGGTCACCCCTAATACAATTTTAGATATCCCTGAATGCAAAACACATATATGTACGATATTCTATAGTTCTTTGGCTTTCTAAAAATCATTCATTCATAAAAATCTGTTAATTATTAACGAAATTATTAACAAAAACGTGAGCAAAGAAAAAACACAAGTACACTCACTGGACGAATAAAATGGACTTCAATTGAATTAAAAAGCGAACCCTATCCACGAGAAGCTAATGTATCCTCTCTGAGCATCGAGTCACGGGCACTAACTTTATTATATATTATTAAAAAAAAATATTTTTTGAATCTCATATCTTTCTTTATACTTCTAAAAGAACAAGAGGTCCATTTTTTTCGTCCAGTGAGTGTACTTGTGTTTTTTCTTTGTCGACTAGTGTTATTTTTTAGTATCTACTGTACTGTTTAAAATGTTGAAATTGTTGGAAGCACATTTTACTTTGGTGAATGTCTTGCAAGATTGTTATAATTTGTCACTGATGAAGATTGTGCAACAGAAGAAAACCAATTTAATAATCTAGCAAATAAGTGGGTGTTTACCAAAGCAAAGACCTTACGGGCCGGGCATCCCACTTTTTTGGCCTCAGGGGACCTCAAAACGTGAAGATCAATCAAAATCTTTTCTCGCCATCCGAATTTTTGACATGAATCATTACATATACTTTCTCTCTATATAAATATGAACATTACATATTTACATAGGTAAGAGAAAGTAATAAACTTATCATAATAATTCAACGCTTCTCCTCATTTCTAAAAAGAAATCATTTGTCTATACCAAAGTCAAAACGATATGAATTATTTCATTTTTTTTTCTCCGAAAGCAGTAATGAGCGTGTCAATTCAATAGGCCATGTTAAATATACTTCATGATTTATCAAAGAGGCAATTTATAATTTCAAAATGAAATAGTATCTTTTGACAAATGAATCTTGAATTTTATTATTCAATACGCGCTCTGATGATCTGATATCAAATATATTCATCTGACAGCCGGTCTAGAATTATACATTTTTATGAGATATGATTTTCGTATTGTTTTAATTAAATTATTTTTATAAATTTAATATAAAATTGAAAAATTTTTCAACTTTTAAATTAAAATTTAAAAAATTTTCAATTTATTTCTTGATGATTAAAAAAATTTTAACTATTTTATTTAGGGGCTTCAGGAGGGCACATTCAATTTTTATTCCGAAACTACTGAGGCATTTTAAAGTATTTTTTATGCGGATTTTTTTTAATGATTTAAATTGGTGAGCATTTACATACTAAAATGCTTTTTTTTAATTACGTTGAATTAAAAAATATTCTTTTTTTACTTTCTCGTATAGAGAAAGTTATGTAATCGTAAAAAAATTCGACTTCGAGATTTTGATGTTTCTCCACGTTTTAGACCTCACTGAGTCCAAAAAAACCATTTTTGGCATTATGTCTGTGTGTGTGTGTGTGTGTGTGTGTGTGTGTGTGTGTGTGTGTGTGAACACGATTGCTTAAAAACCAAAGCAGCTAGATCGATGAAATTTGGTATATGCTCCTTACACTAAAATTGTAGATTTCTATCAACTTTTGGAGTAAATACGTCACTTGAAAGTAGTACTTTACTTAAAAAGTTTTTTCAAAAATTTTGAAATTTTCAATTTTTTTGTTATATTATGATAAAATACTCTATTTTTAAAAAGTTTTTATTCTTTGACATTTTTTCGAAAACTGAATAGTTTTTGAAATAATCAAAGAAGAAATAGAAAATATTCGTTAATTTTGATAAAAAATCAAAACAAAATCATACAGGTGTCATTAAAAAAAGGGTAAATATAAACAAATTCATTTGTTCAACAAATGAATTTGTTTATATTTACCCTTTTTTTAATGACACCTGTATGATTTTGTTTTGATTTTTTATCAAAATTAACGAATATTTTCTATTTCTTCTTTGATTATTTCAAAAACTATTCAGTTTTCGAAAAAATGTCAAAGAATAAAAACTTTTTAAAATAGAGTATTTTATCATAATATAACAAAAAAATTGAAAATTTCAAAATTTTTGAAAAAACTTTTTAAGTAAAGTACTACTTTCAAGTGACGTATTTACTCCAAAAAGTTGATAGAAATCTACAATTTTAGTGTAAGGAGCATATACCAAATTTCATCGATCTAGCTGCTTTGGTTTTTAAGCAATCGTGTTTACACACACACCCAGACGTAATTCCAAAAGAATATACGAGAAAGTCTCGGGGAAGTCAATCCCCATATTTTTTATTTATAGATGTCCTGCCATCTGTTGGCAAATTTTCGTAATATTTGGGCTTTTTGGCTAAATTTTTGAGACCTCTAACGCCATCTTATCGTCAAAAATGCAAACAGTTTGTTTCCTGAAGCCCCTTAATTCCTATATATTAAACATCCAATCATAAACTCTTTGTTGCGGCTTGGTATAGAACATAACTAAAGACTTTTAGAAGAATGCTGAAAAATTGAGTATCTTTGACGAAGATATATCAACTGATACAATCCTACTACTTGGACCTATTTATTCTTAAAAATTAAAATAATAAATTACATCTAATTTCATATTTTTTTAAATTAGTTTACCATGAAAGAGAATCGATTAGAGATTGAAATTTGATTAAGAACCAATCAAATTGTAAAAGGTAAAATTTATTTAAAAAAAAAAATAATAATAAAATTAGATAAAAACTCACTAAATCTCTGTTAAAAATATATGTACATTCGAATAAAAAATTCGTATTGCAAATAAATTGCAATTTAATAAAGAGACAAAACCATCAGCCAAATAAGGATGTACAAAACCGGATGGGGAAATCAAAGATAATTATTAGATAGGAGTGGGAGGGGAAGTCTTGAGATTAATTATTTTATTGGCCGGAGGTTCGGAGGCCATTAAACCTGTGCCTTAATAAATTGTCTTGTGTAAACAAGCCCGTACAACAACAACAGCAACAACGTGGTTAACGAGTCGCTCAGACAACAAGAACATTAGCGAGAGCTGTTTATTTCCAAGTGTAAATTTTTTTTTTACTTTAAAATTGCTTTAAATCCCAAGAGGAACTAAAACAGTTTCCATTCCATTTTACAAGTTTGCATTTAGTTAGAAATTACATGTATAATTATGTTTATATACTTAATTATTTAAACATAATTTTTACTTGTGTATTAAAACAATCTTTAAGATGTTGACGTTTCGTACGTATACCAATTCTTTTTTATCAGAACTGTACTCAATTATGAGCCAATTTGTAAATTTTGGACAATTGTACATCATAATTCATTAGTTCTTTGGAGAAAAACAAATCTAATATATTAAATACCCTATAGTGACGGCGCTTTAGGAAGGAGGGGGAGGTTCGGTATGTTTACCCCCCTTCACTGGAAATAAGCGTCATTAATATTATGATTCGCAAATGAACTAGATTATTACTTTCTCGTACCTATATATGTATATATAGAAAGGATTGGATTCATGTCAAAAATTCGATGTCGAGATTTTGATGGATATACGATACACGTTTCTTGCTCAGGGGCCCACATCTTTTGGGTACGTGGATGGCGACCACGAGCTGCCCAAGCTGGGACTGGCAGTACTTCTATTCTTTTATGTCAGTCCCTTCCTTCTATATTTTCAACAGGCGTCAGACCGTGCGACGGGCCAGCTTGTTCTATTTCTTCCGGTAGCAAAAAAACCCATTCCGCCGACTCCGCAACGCGAGAATAATAACGGCAAAGAAAGAAGATACGATACACTTTTTGAGGTCCTCTGAGTCCAAAAAAATTGTTTTCACAACATCATCTGTCTGTGTGTCTGTCTGTGAACAAAATATCTCAAGAACGAAAAGAGCTAGAAGATTGAAATTTTATATTTAAGTTCCCCCCCCCCCCCCCTGAGAAGTGACACGAAGCTTTTGAACAAAATCGGTTATAGTACTAGAGTACTATTAATAGTATTTTACTGATACACTTTTTCAGTTTTTTCGATTTTTTTTAATTCACTCTAACAATTTTGATTAAAATTCAAAAAAAAAAAAACAATTTTTAAATGCTCTTTAAAATGTATATTCTAATTTCGGCATTGAAATCTTCTGAAGACCACTTTATTCTTGTACTTCATAGGAAGGATAGGAGAAATGGTTGCCATGGTAAAAAAATATTAATATTTTCCTATGTTTATAAATTGTACATCTCGCCCTCGGGGCATGGCGTAGAGGTTAGCGTGCTAACCTCGTATACCAAACGTCGCGGGTTCGGACCCCAGGCAGTCCGATGATTTTATTTAAGCCATTTGGATACCAAATGGCTTAAATAAGAATGCCTGGACCCACAATATATATATTAATTACAACGGTTATCGTCAAAAGTCTTATATGGCCTAAGTTGCCGAAAAGACTGTGTGAATGTGTGTGTGAATGTGAGTGTGAATGAGAAAAAAGTGTGAATGTTAAAAAAAAAAAAAAAAAAAAAAAAAAAAAAATTGTACATCTTGAATTACAATTTATCGGAGGAAACGAGATACATATCGACACAAAAAATCTGGTGTGACAAGCACAGAGCACAAATTTCGATTACCGAAGGTAACAGAAAGTTGTATGCTGGGTGATCAGTCACGCCGAATTTTTATATAAAAATTCTCATTGTCAATCATTTTTCTTTCTTTGTTATCAGTTCGAACCTCCCTACTGCCCTGATATGTTGCCACTGGTGTTAAATTATTAATCTTATTTAAATATCAGAGCCGAAAAGAACTAATAAAAAGTAAAAGTGATGAAAGCAAAATGCCCCCAACTCATCAGACTGTGTAATAGGCCATTAATCATTAGCTAATGCTGACGATACAAGAGACAAAAAAAAAATAGCGAGATAAGTGATGACTGACTGAAATACAGAAGAAGAATGAGAGTGCAGTTAGGATGAAATTAAAGAGATTAAATTTTTGGTTGATATTTCGGGTGCAAGCCGCACACTTCCTCATGCCAACAAAATTGTTATAAATTACAACAAAATTGTTATAAATTACCCATTGATAAGTACATAAAATCTCCTAATGCCAAAGGTCGAGTGTTCGCATCCGGTCCTTCCTCAGGGGCCCACATCTTGTGGATAGCGACCACGAGCTGCCCTAGCTGGGACTGGCAGTATTTCTGTTCTTTGCATGTCAGTATCTTCTATATTTTCAACAGGCGTCAGGCGACGGGCCGCCCTGTTCTATTCCTTCCCGGTCGCAAAAACCCATGAACCATCGACCCCGCACCGCCGGAAGAATGCGAAGAAAGAAGAAGAATGATATTTATTAGAATAACTATATACTGTATACCCTATTTATTTAATTTTGCATCCAAATTTGTAGAAAATTTTTATCGATCAGTTTGGGAAGCGCGTACTATCAAGCAAGAGCACAATGCAGGTTTTTACTTTCTCTTAACTCTATATATATATGTTAATATATAGAGAGAGAAAGTATTGCGATCATGTCAAAAATTCGATGTCGAGATTTTGATGGATATACACGTTTTGAGGTCCTCTGAATCCAAAAACGTGGTTTTCGCGACATGGTCTGTCTCTGTGTGTGTGTGTGTGTGAACAAAATATCTCAAGAACGAAAAGAACTAGGATGCTGAAATTTTATATTTAAGTTAGGCATCCCCATGGAACGTGACAGGAAGCTTTTGAACAAAATCGACCAAAAAGTACTAGTACTTTACTGATGATCTTTTTCAGTTTTTTGCGATTTTCTCTAAATTTGCTCCAACGATTTTTTTTTTTAATTCAAAAATCATTTATTTTTTAGATTCTCTTTAAAATGTATATTCTCATTTTGTCATTGAAATCTTCTGAAGACCACTTTACTCTTGTACTCCATAGAAAAGATAGGAGAAATGGTTGCCATGGTAACAAAATATAAATATTTTGCCATACTTATAAATTTTACATCTGCATTCAAATGTTCCGTGGGGCTCGCTGGTGTAGTGAGCTAGGGTGTCAGCTTCTGCAAAGAAGATCCCTGTTCAAATCCTTGGCGTGCGGGATTTTTCATTAAATAAAAATATTTATTTAATGTAAACAAATCCTCAAGCAGGCACTGGCATTGGAATAAAGGATCTCACCGCAATAGCCCCCAGGCAACTCCACGAGGAGAGGGAGTTGCTGTGACATCCCGTCCTGTGTAAGGGACGTAAAGAAGATTCCCTCTCAGTGATGGATTCTTCGCAAGGAGAAGGCTACACGCCGGTGCTGAGGGAGTCCCTCCTCAACTATGACATCCTCCATAGCATAGAAGAGGTTGGATATAAGGAGCCTGTTGGAACCAGAAATAAGGATTAGTTCACTAGCTAGAGACGAAGGCAGGAGGAGGAGCTAGAGATAGGAAACGATGTAACTTCACGGGGTGCCGGTAGATGGTTATGGCCAGAGACCGGTTGGGTTTGAGGTGTGTGTCTCCGTACACGTAAGCACCTCGGGTAAATAAACGGGGATCCCGATAGGAATTTCAAAAATAAAATAAAATGTTCCGTACTGTAGGGAACTAAATATATGTCGACACAAAAAATCTGGTGGGACAAGCACAGTACACAACTTTCGATTACCGAAGGTAAGAGAAAGTTGTGTGCTGTGCGCCAGTCACACCAGATTTTTTAATTAAAAATTACCATATAAATATAAATATATAAAATATTTTGTTGAGAATCATAATCACATAAGTTCTCTTTTTAATAAACAACGCTTGATTGTATAATTTATCACTTGCTCGAGTTTTATATTATCTTATTTTCTTGTTTATTTTCAAAATATACATATATATGTATATGCTTATCCCACTTGGTGAAAGTAATGAGCTCGTTAGCAATTTAAATTACAATTAGAGTACATATATTCAACATCTTAATGATGGAGCTGTGATACGCATGCCAAGTTAGTTTAATCCGCGACTTGCTATCAAGCCAAGCATGAAATTGACTGGGGCCAAGTCGCGATTGCTTGAATTAATAACAAATTTCACTGCAGTCAGCAGGTTAACATCTTACCAGGATGAATTTCCTTTTTTTATAGTAAAAGATTTTTTTAATCATTATTATTCACTATATTCAGCATATTATAAGTTACAACTTTGAGATTAGTGAATATCGAACAATTTTAAAACTTATTAAAATAAAAATTCCAATTTATTTCTAAGCTCTGTATGTAGTTTAATACGAGTATATATATTCAGACTCTCGTTAGCTCTACATGCTCTCTTCAAAATAGTATAAATATAATCTAATAAAATTTAATATCTTTTTCAGCATTTAAGACCATTTAGGCACCATTTATATTTATTTCAAATTGATTGGTAGTCAAATGAATTGAAACAAAATTTGTTCGCTTAGAACGGGAGACGAAATTAAAAAAAGTTGACAGTAAATTAAATTTTTAATATAAACAATATTATAATTTAATTGTTCCAAAAAAGCGGTTTATAACAATTTTAACACAAATTAAAACCTGGAAAAAACTTTCTTTTTTTTTCAACTCAGCAGAATTAATTTCAGTATCTTAATAAAATTTTGGTTTAAAAACTTTTTTATTTTAATTGTTAATTTTGGTTCTGCTTGATGTAAAATTTATGAACTCTCGAGATTTTAATGGAAAATACACATTCCCACTTCTCCCGACAATTTTATTTAATCAAGTTGAAAATATAATATAAAGAGTGGTCCAAAGAGAAGAGGCTTTTGTCCATCTAGGTTGGACGAGTCAAATATCTCGAAACAACTTGAAACTTTTTTTATTTAATCTTTATGGAAGTTTACTCTAGAAGTAACTTTGCACAGGATTAAAAGAATAATGCAATTTATTTTATAGCATTTTCGTCAAGTTTTAACAAAGACCCGGTCGTTTTTTGACATCAGACAAGAAAAAATGTTCATTAACTTCATGCGTATATTAAGAGAAATTTTCAAAATTTATATCCATCGCTGTCACTTTGGCAATATCAATATCATTTAAGTTGTAGATAGATATGAATAAAATTTTTTACGGTTTATCGTAAATATCTTTCTGCTTGGTAGTATCTCGGGTAAACAAATTGTGTAAACGGAAAATGAATCTTCACAATCCAAATGAAACATTCAAAATGATAAATAAAATCATGTGATATGTCCACGTCAACAACTTGCTGTTTTTTTTTTGTTTCTTTGAATCTTTTGAAGCGTTTAATGGCAAAATTTATACTGCACAGTATATATCTGAACATATACATTCTTTTTTTTTCTCTCTCTCTTTCCAAATATACAAGATACCTTTTTCACGCATCCGTTCTTTTCAATAAACTTTGAATAAATAATTAAAACCCCTTTTTTCGAATTGAATATTGATATATTTATATTTTTCCTAAGGGGTATGTTGAAGGGCGATATTTTTATTTTTCCCTTTCAAATTCATCCATTTCGAACACATGACGCTATTTACATAAAACGATCTTGAATGAAATCATTTGACCGAAGTTAATGGAGTCAAGCTGTTCTGCTGCTGACTCTCCGACCTGCAACACTAAAATGAACGTGACAACGATGCAGACTTGAGGCACGTGCCGAGCACGTCGTTTGTTGCCAACTTACCACCTGTTAACTATGTCATTCTGAATAAATCCATATGGATTTCATGAATTATATATATATTCTTATTATATGATATTATTCAAAATAATATATTCCAGAGAAAAAAAAATTTTGAGTATGCCTATCTTTCATTTAAAAAGACTTTGAAGTGAAAACTTCTTTGGGCACACCGTGTATTGAATTTTCACTGAAGTGTGAATGAATCTGATGCGTCACGTGACGTGACGTCACGCTAGGCTCAAAGCTAGAGTCCCCTGCACTGCCCCTGGGATTCTAGTCTAAATGTTTTTATTACTTTTTTAAATTAATATAATTTATTTGTTCAAGATTTAATTAATATTCATATCAAATTTTCTTTTAATACACAAATATCATAACTCACTACATACTATTTATAACATACATATTACATACATATATTCACTAGACTTTAGAGACATAAAAGGCAAGATATATAAATAAATTTTAATTGGACAACCCTTGTGAATATATAAAAATAAATTGTTTGTTTGACCTGTATGGATTCTGAACGGATTTTCATAGGGGTTTTTTATTTTTAAATGGAAGAAAACTTTCCGCACTTGGTTTTAGACTATCATTAATTCAAATTACGGCCTGAAGCCATCGATAGGTGTTTAAAACAAATACAATTGTATACTCTAAAATCAAAATTAAAACAAATACAATTGTATACTCTAAAATCAAAATGGCCTCAGCAGCTGACTTAAAATTAAAATTAAAAAAAAAAAAATTAGGGGTAGGAAACTCTAATTTTATAAAGAAAAATATTGTATTATTGTGTGTATGTATCCGGAATTTGTATTAAACTTGCCCATCGAAGGGGAGCAAGAAGCAAAGCCCGCTGGTCAGGCGCAAAACCCGCCAAAGGCAAGCAATGCTGCTTTTAGAATCATTCATATATGCTATAATATAAAGCGCTAGAGACTGACTTCCTGTCCCTGTGTGTATGTGCCTCTTCTCTCGCTGATTGGCCAGATTTACAGGAAGTGGAGTTAGGGAGGGAAATTTAAAACTTTAAAATTTTGCAATTTCTCGTCTTCGGCGGCTTTGATGCCTTTGCTCGCAGAAGGCGAAGAAGGGGTCCAGGGGGCTTAGCCCCTTGGCAAGTGGTAAAACCCGTCGATGGTAAATTAAGTTTCACAATGCAGAAATGGTGAAATTTCGTTTTCACTTATTTTAAATTTGCCCTTGTCCTGGACCTATGGCTCAGAGATAGAGCATTAGCTTCAGGTGCCAAGGGTCAAGGGTTCGCAGCCCGCCCCAGGAGAGGGATTGAGGAATTGAATTTTGATATCAATGAATTGAATTAAATACACACGAGCTCTAAATGGCCGCAGATGCCGGAAAAACCCTAAACAAAAAAAGAGTTTACACTTTATTGATTTGAATCGCAGCCATTCATATAAAGTTAGAATGATGAAGGAAAAGGGGGTGTCCGCCAAAAAAGGGGCCTCTTTCGAAAAAAAATCTCCTCTCAAAAAAATTTGGGGTTTTATTTATATAAAACCATCATCATTTTTTTAAAGTTTTTTCACATTTAACATGCACCACAAATAGTTAGAGAAAAAATATATATATATTAAAATAAAAAAAAAAATTTAAAAAAAAAAAAAAATTTTTTCTTTTTTTTGTTTACTTTTTTGTTTTGCCCGTGTGGTTTTTGAATTTTTTGTCACTTATATTAAATATTTTTTTTTTTTTTTTTTTTTTTTTTTTTTTTTTTTTATATTTACTTTTTTTTTAAATAATAATTATTTTGTTTTTTATTTTTCATAAAATATTTTTTTTTTTTGTTTTTTTTTTTTTTTTTTTTTTTTTTTTTTTTTTTTTTTTTTTTTTTATTCATATAAAGTTTTGAACAAAGCATTGATGTTTCGAAAAATATTCAAAATTTTATTGTTTTAAAACGCACATTAGTTGCAAATAATATTTCAAGACAATCGATTATATAACTTTTGATCAACAATCGAAAAGAATTGGATATAAAGAAAATGAAAATTGGAGTTTTTATTACATAACGATTTTTTTTTAAATCGACAAAGCCTTTTTATAACCAGGAAATATTCGACTTCAATTCCGGAACTAAAACTTAATCACGATTGCGTACCAAACCCATTTGAATGAAATTAAATTCCCATACAAATGGTCCAGGAAAATGGACCAATAGCGTTTTAAATCATATCTCTTTAAAATATGTGTAAATTTATTGTTAGCGAAATTCTATTTCAGATAATTGAGAAAACAAATAACTTCTATGAATCTGAATAAATAATAATAACTATACATAGGCATATGTATTATATATTCATATCAGAACTGCAACAAGATTTTTCAAGCAGTGGCGTCATTTCAACTTTCCTTGGGGGGGGCAATTTTTTTCTTGAGGGGGGCAAACATTTTTTTTTTAATTTACTTACAAATAAATATGCACTCAATTTTGGCCAAATGATATTTAATTTAATTAATTGTTTAATTTTGTACAGCACTGTAACTGAATACCGACTGGTCGTACGTAAACAAGTGTAGAACCATGGAATTTTAATGGCTACCTTAGGACGGAACGATTATCTAGCTTGAGAAACTTATTGACTTTTGAGTAACTAGTGATTTCGACTTTGGTGGATATAGAAAAATAAAATCTCCTATGTGCGCCGGGAGTTGAACCACGGACCCTTCGATTTGTACTAATTACTAGACCACAGAATGGCATTCGGTTATTTGAACATTTGACATTTTAGTTTTTCTTATTAAATTTTTTGAATTTACAAAAATCTTTATTTACCAGAAACAGTCGAATAGAGGACTGCATTGAAGCCTTGAAAAGATAGCTGCAAAGGTCATAAATAAATGAAAACAGAAGCGTCGCTCTTAACAATTTGACATTTGTATGGGACAGCAAAAATTGCTTGGAGCGGCTAAAAGTTCGGGCCGGCTCTGACAAGATGAACTGATGTTGTCTATTAGCTGCATTATTATTTTTTTTTCTTTAAAAAAAAGATTTTTATATATACATAAATATTTGTTAGAGGGTATTTTTGAAGATATAATAAAAAAGTTTATTCAAGTTTGTTGACTTTCTGTCAATATCTTTATCTGCAGTAAATCCCCCTCTACCCTTCAAATATCAAATGTTTTTATTTTCTTTTTGTTCTTCATGTTTTTTTTTCTTCGACTCTACGAAATTCTTATTTGGTTGTTAGAAGCCATTCACTAACAAGAAGAGGCAAAAAGCCTCTATTGAAAAACATTTTCGTAACAGTTTTCATGTCCATCAATTTTTTCAACATATCCGTTTTATCTTACTGTATTTGTTTTACAACAAAATATATCAATATATGTCGAATTTTCTCTTTTCTTAAATGAAAATAACATTAATATTGTTTTTTTTTTTAAGTAATACTTCTTTACGCAAGGTAGAGCAAGTTCCAAAACCTTGATACCCTCACTTCGGTGGGGCTAGTGGGAAGGGTTTGTAAAAGCTCAGCAAATTTGATTTATCTTGAGCAATGGTGTCACTCGGGAATAAGAAAAAGCGGGTAGTCTCAAAATACTGTATATGTTGATATTTTTACCCCAAATATCAATTTATAACTGTTATAACTGCTGTCGAGGTGCTGATTTTGAGAGGTTCCAGCGGCCACAATTTTGAAGCTATCGCCCTTAATCTTTTTTTTTTTTAATTAAAGCTATTTAAAATATCTACAACTTATAGAAGCCCTTTTTTTGATTTTCCAAATTGTTTTTTTAGATTCACATTAAATAAAAGATATTAAAAAAAAAATTCGGTCTATATCATATAGATAACCAAATTAGTAATTATTGTGTTAAAGAATAATTAATTTTTTGCCTTTAATTAATTAGCTGGAACCTTTCAAACGAAATGGAATTTTTTTTTAAACACTCACACACACATTCACACAGTCTTTTTGGCAATTCAGGCCATATAAGACTTTTGACGATAACAGTTATTTGAATACAGTATACATATAAGTATTTGGGGTTTAGGCATTCTTATTTAAGCCATTTGGTATCCAAATGGCTTAAATAAAATCATCGGACTACCTGGGGTCCGAACCCGCGATTCTTGGAATACAAGGCAGGAATGAAATGGAATAAAACGCTTGTTTCCTTATGGACAGAACTAACGCCATCTCTTGCCGCCTAGAGTAACCAACTTCTGAATCGGCTATCAACGGTTTTTCGAGACTCGCACCCGGGACATCATCAAGCCAGCATTATGATAAAGTATGTTTGATGAGAATCCTCATGTGTTATTATGAAATAAAATTTTAATTCAGATTATGGTTTGATCAAGAATTTTCGCTCTCCTTTATGCAGCAAATTCAATTTTAAATTAATATAATAACTCATAAGGATTCTAATCGAATATACTTTATCATAATGCTGGTCTGATGATGTTAGGCAAAATAAATCGTCAGTAGACTCTAACAAAAAATATTTCTGCTGTTTCTTAATTCAAAATTCCTTCATATAACTCCTTCCGCCTCCCTCTCCGTTTTCTTTGTAGAATTTTGATGAATATTTTTACAAACTTAGGTAGGTTAAAACATTTGACGTCAATTCAAGTCTGTTGACGCATCCTGATGACTTTTTAACCCAATTCCGGAAGAATTAAAATGTTTTATCTTGCCCCTGCGGAAGTTCAGTGGAACAGTGTAAAAAAAAAGTGATGTTTCCTTTTAAATATTATTCAATTTTGATAACATAAATACATATTCAATGATGATTTTTATCTGCCATTGAGAGTGAAATTGAATGTTATGAAATTATTTCAGATATTTTTTTAATCTCGAATAAAAAAAAAAAAAAAATAAAAAAAAAAAGAACCAATTAATCCTCTATTTTTTTTTCTTTTAATTTTTTTCATATGGAATCTTTTTAAAATAAACATTTTCAATATTTTTTTTTTTTTTTTGGGGTAATATAAACCATCACTTTGATTTTTGATAATCTTTGGTGAATTTGATTTTTCTCTCTTTCTCTCTATCTATCATCATTAATCAAAATAATCGAAACTAGTATCAAACGGGAGAAGGTTTAAATCCCTCTCTTTAATACTTGGCAGCTTCTGTATCAAATACAAACATCACTATGTAGCTCAGTATTTATGGAACCCGAGTACATTTTAGTAATAAACAAACTTTACTGAGATGGTCTGTATTCAAACACTCAAGACTTGCTTTGCTCTGGAATTATATATTATATATCTGTGTATGTGTATATGTTCTTGTTCCTTTGTATCGATGATAAATTCAACGCTTTATATAAAGTGAATTATAAAGAAAATGCAAATGACAAATGACACCCATCACGATTTTTCTTTTGCTAAACAAAATTAAATTAGATGTGGCTCTCAGGTGGGGGGATGGGATAATGCCATGAATCATTCTATATAAAAATATTGTCATTATCATAAAATAAATTTGTTAGTATAAATAATTAATTTGTTCTTTTTATGATAAATTCGTACAAATAATTAATTATTCTTCACTTTTGATTAAGGGGATTTAGGCCCTCGGGCCTTGGTGTAGTTTCTAGCGTACTGACCTTCTATACCAAAAGTCGCGGGTTCGGATCCTGGGCAGTCCGATTATTTTTTTAAAGCCATTGGGATACCAAATGAATATGCCTGGACCCTCAATATATATATATCAATAAAAATACGGTTATCGATAAAAGTCTTATATGCCCTGAGTTATAAAAAGACTGTATGTATGTATGTGAGTATGTGGGAAAAAGTGTGTGTTAAAAAAAAATCTGGTGTGACTGGCCGCCCCATTTTTTTTTTGTTTTGGGATATATTTAGCTTCAGACAGTACGGTTCATTTCAATTCAAGATGTAAAATTTATAAGTATGGGAAAATATTTATATTTTGTACCATGGCAACCATTTCTTCTATCTTTTCTATGAATTATACGAATTGGAGATATCAGCCAAATTGGGATTGTCCAGATTAATAAAACTCCCAGGATAAGACGTTTCGGCCTGAATTTATTTGGCCATCTTTGATCACATCTGCACTTACACTATGTGTATAATTTCCGATAACTGAAGATGGCCAAATAAATTCAGGCCGAAATGTCTTATCCTGGGAGTTTTATTAACCTGGACAATCCCAATTTGGCTGATATCTCCAATTCTCCACAGTAATCACATCACAGCCACAATCTCAAAATCAACTATTGAATATAAAATTCCGGCCTCTTAGCTTCTTCCTTCAAGCATAAAATTGAACACAGACATACAGACACACACACAGACCATGTTACAAAAAAACACTTTTTTGGATTCAGAGGGCATCAAAACCTGCATATCCATCAGGAGGCTCGAGGCTAATCGGATAAGCTGCGGATTACGAATCTAGAGTTGCTATAAAACTCGGGTTCAAATCCCAATTTTCGTGAAAATTTTCAAACATTGTCATTGTCTCTTCTGTTTCTTTGTAATTGGAGTTCACATCTGTTGAGAGATAGAAAAATCAAAAAAAAAAATCCCATTAAAACTATTTTTAAATGAAATCGGTCTCTAAAGGGCTATAAAAATATTTTTACATCATCCCTTAGACCAAATCTTTTGAAACTCAACCGTAATAATTAAGACGTTTGTCTCCATCTCTGGACCAAATTTCATAACAAACCGTTGAGTATAACTGCATTTATTCTCAAAAAACAAACAAAAATTACGTATAAGAAAATTAATATTCCGAATAATTTTATTTTAGTGAAAATATAAACCGATTACTGATTTTTATTAAATTATTCTAAAATTCATTTGTTTGGCTTATGGTCTTTTAATGCATTTTTAAAAATGCTCTTTAAAGAACAATCTGATCAGTTTTACATAAATGAATATATAAAATAATCAAATCTCTCTATGACAGAGGGATTATTATTTTTTAAGTGGATTTATCAAGATAAAACATGGAATTTAAGGGTTTATCCTCTACCTTCACTCCTACTCTCTTTGGGAAATCCCTGGAAGGCTTAATCAGATGCAATTAGGTTTGGCCCCAAAGGGCGATCAATGTTCCTGTCCATCAATTAGCCAGGTGCTACTAGGTATAGGTTTAGGTATCTCTCACTCTCTTGCTCACTCTATCTTAAGCGCACCAATTACCTCTTCACTTTTGTTGAGGAGGTGGCGCCTTAACTTTGCAATCAGATAGACAATTGAGAGATTGAGTTCTCTCCTTTTATTCAAACGAATCCCACAAGGGATGATCATCGGAGTAAATTACTAGTTTGGGATTTGCTTTTTCGTATGGATAATTAAAATGGAAAATCAAATCATTATCTTGTTTTATAATCGGATAATTTTATAAAGAAGATAATAATAATTTCTCAATTTGTGATAAAATTTAATTTAACCGGAGTGTTTAGAAAGAAAATAAAAATTCCTCTAGGAATTTAAAACAAAAGATCCTACGATATTTTAACAAAAAAAAAGACACCATTATATTTGTTATATAATTTTTCAAGCATTTTTAGCTTTTTTAATTTGTCTTTAAAAAAATAATAATTCTTACATCTCTTACTGACTTGGTGAAGGACAAAGTTTAAGGAACCTTGTAAATTCAATGGAAATCCCTTCAATTCATTCCGAAACCGTAATGAAAATGCGTCAATGAGGTTTCTCGTCAATTCAATGGGATACCTTGTTAAAACGAAATTGAAGGTGCATCTTATAATTTCAAAAGGTTTTCCTGTTGAAAAAAACTGACCATTTTTCCTTTAAATTTAAAAGGAATTTTTGTTAAAACGAAGTTGACAGTATTTCCTGTAAATTTTAAAGGAAAAATTGTTGAAACGAAATTGACAGGATTTCCCGTAATTTTTAAAGGAAATTTTGTTGAAACGAAATTGACAGTATTTCCTGTAAATTTTAAAGGAAATTTTGTTGAAACGAAATTGACAGGATTTCCCGTAATTTTTAAAGGATATTTTATTAAAACTAAATTTATTAAATTTCTTGTAATTTTAAAATTATTTTTTATTTCATTCTGGTTTTACCTTGAATTTATTTCAATCTGCAACAGCTACACTCGCCGGAACACAGGTTTTTGGCGTGTTGATTAATTAAAATAAATTTTTAATCATTTTTTAAATACATGTTAAATTTTTCTCAGGTCAAACGTAAAAAGATAATGCATACGTTTGACCTGATAAAAATTAAACATGTACCAGTATTAAAAAAATAATTAAAAATTTTTTTTAATTAATCAACACGCCCCTCCTGTGTTCCGACCAGCTGTGGTAGATTGAAATAAATTCAATTTAAAATGATTTTTTGTCAAAAACAATTTGACAGGAATTCTTATAATTTTAAAGGAATGCTTTGGATAAAGAAAATAATGTGAAAAAAAAAAATTAAATTTACAAAATTATAACATAAAAAATGTTTTTTTATTCTAGGAGTTAAATACAAAAAAATTACAACTCAGTTGTAATGTACACCAAAATTATATAAATAAATACTTTTGAAATGTATTTTCAAGATGTGTTATTTTATAAATATTAATTAATATTTTTGAAACAATATTAAAATATAAAAAGCAATTGAAATGTTATTTTCAGAACCATAGATGATGAATTGTTCAATTGTAGATGCTGAATCTTCGATTATGAATTCTGAAAAAAAGTTTGTTTTTTAATTCCATCAAAATTTGTTTATGCCAAGAGACAAATAAAAAAAAATAAAATAAAAATTTGTTTATATTTTATTTTAACTGGTTGACGCATCTTGGTCGGCTAGGTAAAGTAAGACTGGTAAAGAGAGCCAGAAGCTATTAACCCCTTGGGTCTCTATTGTATGCGTTTCTTTTGTCTACTGGAAATAAGGAATTTTATTTGAAAGGACCCTTTTTTCACTCATGTCAATGGCCGACAGCCTAAAAAAGAATATTAAAGTTTTTTACAAAAAAAAAAAAAAAAAAAAAAATAATAATTTGTATAAACAATATATAATATTTTGATACAATTCACTTTTTGTTTATAACATTATATTTACCTTTTAATATATGAAACAGATCTTCTAAATTCCACTCGATTAGCATGTGATATAATTTTAAATAGTCTTCATTGAAGTCCTGCAAGTCAAGCACAAAATTTATTATAAATAATATATTAAAAGAAAATCATAATATATTTTTAGACGTACCTTGGTTTTTTTGCCATAATATCTACGAAATTTAAAATAAAAAACAGGACACAGAGAAAATTTTGTTAGACGTGCCATGAATAAAAAAGTATAAATATTTTTCAAAATTAAAAAAGTATATGATATGATAGAAGATATCAACACGGATTTCACAAAAAATATTCAAAGAATATATCTGGAAGAGAAAATTCGCCTATTCTAACTCAAGCTAGTCATGCCGTCTACTAAGACAGAATGACGAGCTTGAGTTAGAATAAGCAATGGGTACGTAGGCAGGTAGAGAGGGAGTTGCCTTTTTCTTAGAAAATAAGAATTTAAAGGTTTATACTGTAAAAATGAAATGAAACCTTGTCAATTTTACAGGATTTCTTATTGAATTAGAACTCGATGGAATTTCCTGTAAAAATAAAAGGAAATTTTTTCATTTTTACGGTATGATTTTGTCAAATAGAACTTGAGGCGATTTCTTGTAAAAATAAAAGGAAAATTTGTTAATTTTATGGGAAGGTTTGTTGAAAATTTTTAAAAGGATTTCACTTTAATTTTACAAGGTCGGTTTTTTTTTCAGTGAAGATGTGTCAGAAAATTTAGTTTATATGATAAAATTCTTTGTCATTTACAAATACTAATGACAAAAAAGAAATGTCTCTAGTAGTTGCTTAGAGCCTTTATAGTAAAAATACTTTCTCTCTCTATATATTTCATATATACGGTAAGAGAAAGTAAAAAAATCTGAGCCCAAACTAACATTTGAAGAAGTGCTTCACTTGCATATACACTGTAAAAAAAAATTTTAATTTTAGTATGTTTTAGTATAGTAAATTTACTAATTTTCCTTGTAAATGATAACTACCATACATTTGTATACTAAATTTACAAATCTATGCATTCAAAAAATTTTTACAACCAAAAAACATTTTAAAATTACAATTCTCTTGGAAAATTAGAGTAAATATTGTAATTTTACCATACGATTTCTAATTTTACAATACAACGGCATTGTAATTTTAGAACACGGTTTGTAATTTTAGAAAAGGGTTTGTAATTTTACAAAAAGGTTTCTAATTTTACAATACAAGGGTATTGTAATTTTCCTTTTAAGGCTGTCTGAGACGGCCAACATGGCCGACTTTGTTTCGACTGCTTTTTAGCTTTCTTAATAAAGACATTTTTGGCACTATAAGGATTTATTTAAGTTATAATAATACAAAAAATAATAATATTAAGATAACTTTAAGTTTATTTTTTATTTTATTATTTAGTAAAAATAGTTTTCAATGAGGTCATACTTGAATGCCAAATAGCAGAGATAGATCACTAGTTAACAGGTGATTCGATGGTCAAATGGACTAGGCAGCAGACTTCTAGAAAAAAGGTCAGTGTTCAAATCCTGGAGGAATTTTTCATTAAATAAAAATATTTATTTCACTCCATTCAGGTAGAGACATCCCCTAAAGGTCAATAACCTATGGGTCCAGTCGTAAATTTTTTTTCTTTTTTCTAAATATTAGTAAAATTACAAACATTTGGATTGTAAAATTGCTAAATATTTGTAAAATTACCACACATTTGGACTCGAAAATTGCTAAATATTAGTAAAATTACCAAATTTGGACTCGAAAATTGCTAAATATTGGTAAAATTACCAGACATTTGGACTCGAAAATTGCTAAATATTAGTAAAATTACCACACATTTGTAAACGATTTTTGCAAAGAGTTTTGTAAAAATATAATTCAACTGTATAGTAAAGTTAGTATCTATTGGTCTTGGAAATTTGCTTACAACAAAAAAATTGTAAAATCATCGAAATTTTTTTTACAGTGTAGGCTTTACAAGCCGTTTATTTAAAAAATTAAAAGTGTGTCATGTTATTAACATTAGTTAATATTAATTTCTTGTACTGGGAATGTGCGGTCGCTTCTAGTCCGAAACAAGAAAATTTATTTCAATTGAATTGGCTACTGACGAATGAAATAAATAGAAAGGGCTATCATCTATCATCTAAATAGAAAGGGGTTCTAAATGGCCTCCTATGCCGAAAAAGCCTTTATAAAAATTAAAAAAAACAAACCTTGTTTCTAATACAATAGAACAGTGTATTGAAAGATCATTAATCTTTAATCTTTCAATTTTATCAAGTCTCAAATTATTAGGTTTAAACATTTTTTTAATTAGTCAAAATTTATATAATTCAACTCCAGAGATTAGGTGAAGTAGTAGTCAGGTACCGCCTCCAGGGAGTGAGTAGGCCTACTCTTCCGGTGGTCTTTGAAAAAAATAAACTAATTTCCATGAAATTTGTAGGATATCTCGAAAAAAATTAAAATCTATTTCAAAAAATACATATAAGAAATAATCAAAAGTTTTTTCTCCTCAATCTCCGAGAGTCTGGATCACGGAAAGCTGAATTTAAATTGGCAGATAGTCGTGGTTCGACTTTTTTTTGAGG
Source organism: Euborellia annulipes (assembly GCA_023213315.1). Taxonomy (NCBI): domain Eukaryota; kingdom Metazoa; phylum Arthropoda; class Insecta; order Dermaptera; family Anisolabididae; genus Euborellia; species Euborellia annulipes. The sequence goes on from JAKCPI010001252.1 coordinate 39,195, forward strand.
AGGAGGTGAGGGAAAGATTCTATCACAACTCTCGGTGGCCCTCAATGTTTTTATATAGATTTTGGTTTAGCTTTCTTTAATCAATTTCCACGATGCTCCAGATCTTGTGTAATTGGGAGAAATGTTTTTCTGATTTATTATAAGAATAATACTAATAAATATATTTTTATTTTTTCAGGTGCCGAAACGAGATCTCTTCCAGAACGTTTTTCTTCACCGTCGAGTTCTCAAGACTCGTCTACAATCGTGAGTTTTCATCATTTATTCATCCATCATATTTATTACTGTTCCTTCATAGCTACGTTTCGTGCGGACATTATGACACCGCACCGGCGTCCCATAGTTTCAGCAGCATCCCTCCGGGTCATAATGTGGGCTTTTTTGGCTTTTTTTCGCCCTTGATTGTTTCAAGCAATTTGCTAATTTTGGTTCCAATGATATGGAAAAAATGAGTATCTATTTAAAACCGAAGGTGGTCTTTGCGGGTATAAATATATAAAAATGACTAAGATAATGCAAATTTCAACTAGTATAAAGTAAATAATTAAAAATATCTCTACATTCTTTAGCTATTAACCTGAGAAAATCTCTAATGAATAAAAAAAATTCTCATTACTCTAAGATTAGATAATATAGCAACAAAATCCAAGTGGCTTTCTTCTATCCGCTATAAAAAAATATCTTTTATTCGAAAAGCCATTAAAAATTCCTCAAACTAATTAAAATAATAAAAAAAGATCAAAGTAAAAAGACTGTGTATATGTTATAGATAGGCTACATTTTTTTAAATAAATTATTTTTGAAAATGCAAATTAAATAAGCAAAAGCACTTTAACCAAAATTAATTTTTTTTTATTTAATACGCAAAGGAAATGGGAATGGCTATTGGTAGAATACGTAGATCCTTAAACTTTATTTTTTTCTTTCGTGTTGAGCCTCTATGGACTGCGTTGTAACAACCAATTTCCTTTTATTGTTTAGGTCTTGATCTTGTACCAGCTTCGACTTCCTTCCAGTATCTTCTGAGTCCACCAAGTAGTTCTGAGTACCAAGTAGTGCCCGCTTATGATCTTCTGACAAAGGTCCTCTCCGTTTTTGGATGTTGATGCCATTTTAAAACCTTGGTAGCTTGGTAGTAGTTCTTCTAAATTTGTCGCTGTCAGGAATTTCTTTCTCTGAGATACCAATCTGCCTAAGATTTTTTTCACATTCTTCGAACCATCTCGTTTTCTTAGTTTGAATGAAACTCCAGATTATTTTTGTTAGACGGTCACCGTCCATCCGTAAAATAACAGTCACCTTTTCTTAATAGATGGATGTTGTGATAGGTTCTGTCTTGCTGTACAAATCCTCATTTGGTCTCATTCGCCATTGCCCATCCATCCATCTATTACCTTGTAGTTTCCTCAACATCCTACGCTCTCTTTTTTCCAGCCGCTCAGCTTGTCTATTCATGGTACACACACTAGCATTTTAAAATAACCCACGAGGTTTTTGTGAAACAAGTAATTATACATCTGAATCTTAAAATTGTGACAGCACTTGTGATCAGCATTCAACGAATTTTCAAAAATTATATTTGATTCGAGATATCCATTTTATTTTTAATATTTTTTTTTTTATCTTTTTGGAAGAATTCAGACTTATACAATAAATTTTATACCATATTTCTTCTTCTTTTTCTGTCCCAGTGCCAAGGGGGGATACAAAGAGGGTAATTACTTCCCCCCTCCCTCCGAGATTTGAGAAAAATATTTTTTTACGGAAAAAAAATTTTATTTTGTATATATTATATATTCTGGTAAACAAGTACAGAATGCTCCTTTAAATTACCGAAATTAAGAAAAAATTGTGTGCTGTGCGACCAGTCACACCAGAATCTCCCCCATCCCGAGAAACTCCTCTGAAGTCAAGGATGGCTTTTTCAGTTTATTTTACCACTAGGTTTCGGTTTGATTAAGAACAGAGAGGTTATGAGCTTTTGTTTAAATAAATACATAGTGAAAACTCAATTATATCGACATGTACAGAATTGGGATTTTTGTTGTGTAGGTCTAATCATAATGGCAGCCTATAAACTCTAAGGATGCTCTAACTAGGGCTGGACGGTAATGGATTTTCATTACCGACCTCGATAATGAAAAAACCGGTTTTTCTCGAAAGTCGGTAAAAATTTTTACCGCCCGCGGAACCAGTTTGCCGCCGCGGAACATTTTTTTTTTGCGGAACCAAAATTTTTCCCAGCCTGAAAAATATTTTACCTTTTTTTAGAGAGCCAATTTTTTGCCGAAACATTTTTTCCCCCGCGGAACCAAAATTTTTCCTCGGCCGGGAAAATATTTTACCTTTTTTTTAGAGAGCCAATTTTTTGCCGAAACATTTTTTTTTTTTCGCGAGACCAAAATTTTTCCCCGGCCGGAAAAATATTTTACCTTTTTTTAGAGAGCCAATTTTTTGCCGAAACATTTTTTTTTTTTCGCGAGTTTTTTTTTTCGCGAGACCAAAATTTTTCCCCGGCCGGAAAAATATTTTACCTTTTTTTTAGAGACGCCAATTTTTTGCCGTCGCGGAACCACAATTTGGTTTGCCGCCTCGGAACATTTTTTTCTCGCCGAACCAAAATTTTTTACCGCCCGAAAAAATAGGTTTTTACCGACTTTCGAAAAAAAAAACCGGTTTTTATCGAATTAGAGGTTCGTTACCGCGTTTTCGGTAAAAAATTTTTACCGGTTTTTACCGGTAAACCGGTTTACCGTCCAGCCCTACTCTTAACCAAGACGGAAACGTCAGCCTAGTAAGCCTATTAATAAAAATAATAGAAACTGCTATTTTTGTCATTTTTAATTATTCAACTAAAGATCGATAAAATTTATACAGACCCTAATCAATTCCCATGATTATTTCTCATTTATTTTTAATGAAAATATAAAGCATTGGTTACGTATTTTAATAAAATAATAATTTTTTCCCTTGGTTAATAGAATACTGCATTGAATCTATTAGGGAATAAAAATAAAAGAGAAAGTGAGATCTCATTTTGTTGGAAATAAGGTCGTTGTCCTGTCTACAAAATGGAACATTTGGCTCAGTGCCCAAAAAAAAAATTGCTAAATGACGGCAGAAATGTTCGAAGCCATTCAGATTGATCATCATCCTTTATTTCGACGGCCATCAACACAATTTAATAAAAAGTTGAGACTTTTATTTTAGATAAAACAATTAACCTGATGATTACCAAAATTAGAAAATAAGAGATGAAATTCTTTTTATTAAGACATTACCAAAAGCAATTTATAGCGGTGATGTTATATTAATAAGAGAAAATAAGAAATGAAGCTAAGGTTATTTTTTTATTTATTTATTCTGTGCGACAGACGTTTCGGTTCCATGTTTGAAACATCTTCAGAGATCCCGAAGTCATTATGAAAGTGTCATAGTAGATTTTATACATTGTTGAACCAAATTCTTATATAGGCCTAATAAATATATACACAGTAATGCGATGACCAGGTACATAAATTTATGTACTGTGTATATATTTTTACTTTCTCTTACCTCTATATATGCTAATATATAGAGAGAAAGTATTCGATTCATATCACAAAATATCTCAAGAACAAAAAGAGCTAGGAGATTGAAATTTTATATATAAGATAAACCCCAAAAATGCTCTTTCATATTTATATTCTCATTTTGCTCTCAAAATTGTTTGAAGACCACTTTAATCTTGTAGTTCATAGGAAAGATACAAGAAATGGTTGCCATGGTAACAAAATATAAATATTTTCCCATGTTTATAAATTTTACCTCTTGAATTGTAATATATCGGCGAAAACTAAATATATCTTGACACAAAAAATCTAGTGCGACCAGTCACACCAGATTTTTTATATAAGGATTTGGTTAAAAAATGTATAAAATCCACTATGACACTTTCATAATGACTTGTTGCCAATTCTGAAGATGGTTCAAACACGGAACAGAAACGTCAGCCGTGCGGAATAAATAAAATAAAGAAAAACCTTAGCCACATCCCTTATTTCCTACCCTCTTATTAATATTAAGAGAATAAAAAATTATTTATTTAAAAAATAGGCCTAATAAAGGTGTTATAAATATTTTTTTTTGCAAGAACGATTAAGTAAGAATCGTCTTTTTAGAATAAATTTGAGATATAATTAACAAAATAATCTTTCTTTCAACCTTTCGTTAGTCGAATACTCCAGTTTCAGTAACTATACTCTAGTTACTAGAGGCGGACTTTCGCCACTATAATTCTCAGGCGATATAACCCAATTCATAACTGCGACTTTATAGGACTTAAATGTTTTGTCTGCGCGACTCTAACCTGCACGCGATGTAATCTATTCAAAAACCTCATGACTCTGTCCCAACTACTTCACTCCCCCCTCCCCTGCCCCCGCCCCCGCCACCGCTGCCTGTTCTTTTTTTACTTTTATATAAAATCGCTTATTTACATTCACAAATATAAATCATAGACTATAAATCAAATAATTTTAATATTGAAAAATTCATAAACCTTTTATTGACCTTTCTTAATATTATATTAAAATATATTTAGGTTATATAAATATTTGAAGAGGTATTCAGATTAAAATTTGAAATTATTCATCCGCCCTATATAAAATCCTATTTTCAGATATGAGATCATTTATTTTACTATTTCATATTTTATATATTTATTATTCACTCGATCGTGAATTTTTTTTCTCTCCTGCCTTTTAGAGCTATTTTTTAACATCTTATATACATTGGAATCTCAGATAAGTCCTTATGTTATATGAAAGCTTATAATAGAATCATTCGATTATTAATAAAAAAAACTTTAAAAAAAAAACTACGGTCCTGAGGAGTTGATATTAACTTGAAAAAAAAAAAAAAAAAATTACAAGAATTGCCATTAAGATATTTTTTACGGGATACCAAAAATTACAAAAAAGTTTTTTATTTTTTTATTTGTTTAAGGTCTTTTTCGGCATCTGAGGCCATTTAGAACCCGTCCCTATTTATTTCAATTAATTGGTATCCAATTCAATTGAAATAAATTCCTCGCGATGCGAACCCATGGTCTTTGGGACTAGAAGCTAAAAAATCTCGTGTGATTGTCGCACAGCACACAACTTTCTCTTACCTTCGGTAATTGAAAATTGAGTTCTGTGCTTGTCACACCAGATTTTTCGTGTCGACATATATTTAGTTTCAAGATGCAAATATATCTAGTAGACTCCATCGAGCCGCAGTCTACTATATATATATACTCGTATACTGTAATATCCTTCATCCCAGAATCCAAATAATATCAAGATGTAAAATTTAAAAGTATGGGAAAATATTTATATTTTGTTACTAAGGAAACCATTTCTCCTATCTTTCCTGTGAAGTACAAGAGTAAAAGTAGTCAGTAGTAATTTTGAGAAAAAAAAAAAAAAAAAAACTGAAAAAGTACATCAGTAAAGTATTTGTATTCTTTGTCAGATTTTGATAAAATCTTATTTTCACGCTCTAGGGGGGGGGGGGGTGCCTAACTTAAATATAAAATGTCAATCTCCTAGCTCATTTCCTTCATGCTTTAAATTGAACCCAGACCCAGACAGACCATGTCGCGAAAACCACTTTTTTGGATTTAGGGGACTTCAAAACGTGTATATCCATCAAAATCTCGACATCGAATTTTCAACATGAATCCAATACATTCTCTATTTATATATAACATATATAAAGGTAAGAGAAAGTAAAAAATCAAGTAAAAAAGTTAGAAAATAAAAAATTTAATAAATATTTTATTAGAATTTGCATTTCTCCCATATACCAGTATGTTAATGATACAAGTTAAGCTTCTTACTTGAGTGATCAAATTTAAATTTTTTTTCTTACCTCTATATATGTTACTATATAGGGAGAGAAAGTATTGAATTCATGTCAAAAATTCAATGTCGAGATTTTGATGTTTATACACGTTTTGAAGTCCTCTCATGTGCAAATATTATATTTTATATAAGTTTATGTTTTTATTTATGACAACTCTATCTGCATCTCAATGGTGTATACCTTGAGCCGGGGGGGGGGGGGGGCCCCCCCCGCCCCCGGCGGCGGGGCCCGCGCCCCCCCCCCCCCCCGTGAGATTGCCCAGGGCCGGAACTACAAAATTTTTGGGGGGGGGAAAAAATTAATTTCCCCCCCCCCTTTAAATATTCTATATAAAAATCATATCACTTTTTTTTTTTTTATTTAATTTTTTCTTTTCTTTGCCCCCCGCCCTCTGCGGTCTGGGGCCCGCGCCCCCCCCCCCCCCCCCCCCACGATTGCCAATAATATTCTCATAAGAACTGATGATGGCTTTATGTAATTAAAACCGAAAAGCCTTCTGGATTGAGATTTTTATTTGATAGAGGCTCTCCTGTTTCGCTGACATCCTCTCTTCCTGCCTATTATTATAATCGTTGACCAGCCACTTCTCTCATCAATATTATAATATTTACAATTTATAACTGAGTTGTTATATTAATAAGAGGGTAAAAATGAGGAGTGTTTCGGTTCCGTGTTTGAACCTGAGGATTGTTCAAACACGGAACCGAAACGTCAGCTGTGTGAATTAATCGAATAAAAAAAACTAGCTGCATCTCTCATTTTTATCCTCTTATTTTTATAATATTAAAACTATAATAAGTTTTCTATATTTTTTTTTTTTTTAATTTAGTTTCCTGAATTTTTTTTTTTTTTAAGGTCATAATTTGACTGCCCCCACCACTTTTTTTTAAGAAGCGAGATTTCTATCTTTATGTTAATGCCTAAGAATGTATAAGTAATCATACAATAGAAAAATACTTCCGTAATATAGGCAATAATAATTAAATTTAAGAAAATCCCATTTGCAAAAAATATTTTTCTCATCAGCCTTTTGAAAGCTCTTTTCGACAATCCTCAAGCTGTCAAACTAAATGAACATCAATCTCGGATCAATGTTCAGAGCAGGAACACGCTATAATAGGTTCACATTAATCTCCCCCATGAGAGTAAGAAGCCCCCAGGAGGAGTGGAACGGGGATAGAGAAATGACAGTATATATCACAATGACAAATGGGGATTCATGCTCATGCCCTTTTCTTAGATTTTTAATCCGCCGCCCAAGTATAATATTATATATTTGAAGGCAAAAGAAAAAGACGTTGTCGTCGTCAGTGGGTTTATCTAGCCACTGCCAGGCGAGTTGAGGGATTTTTCAGGGTATGTGTCTGTGTGTACGTGTGTGTGGTGGTATTTTTTTTTTCGGGTTTTTGCGGAGGCTCAATGTGCCCAGCATGCGTATATTCAAGAGGAGAGCCCCACACACAGTGACGCATTTTATCCGCAGCAACGGGCGGCTGCGCCAGCCAAAGCCCTTTCCAAGTCTATGGCCGATAGGGCCTCCAACCCTTAACCACGCCCACAATACTATACCCTTTATTTAGTTTAGTATAATTAACAAAATTAATGAAGCAAATTTATAAACCGAAAAGAAAGAAAATAATTATAAAGAGGGACGCGCGCGGCGTAGATGATTTCTCTAAGAGGGCCGCTCAGCCTGCCTAGCTTGCTTTTTTTTTTTCTTTATACTGTATGAAAGATAAGAGCAAAAGCTACTAGCTAGCGAATTTCGTTATTAAAACAAAAAAATCTAATCATAAATCAAAATAAACCTTTTAGAATATTTCTATGTTAATTTTATAAAATAAATTTTTTTGCTTACGATAAATGACAAAGATATAAAAACCAAAGTCTATTTAATTTTATTATTAAAAATAATTCGTAAATTAATTTTTTTAATTATAATATGTTAAAGAGATTTATTTTTAAAATATTATTAATTATAGCCTAACTTCAAAACTAAATTTGGCATATGAAAATCGAATCTATTGTGACTGTAGATTTGCTAAAGATCAGCAAAGAGCAATCAAGTTTATTTCGTGCTATTTATTAGAATGACGTTTCGGTGTCAACCCTTCCTCACGGTTTGATAATATTCAAAGATTAAACATGACAATACATGGAAACAGAAATTAAACAATTCTGACATTAATGACTGACGTTAGTGAATGGGGGATTTTAAAAAAATTTTTTAAGGTCTTTTTCGGCATTTGAGGCCATTTAGACTATGTCCCTATTTATTTCAGATGGGGGATTTAAAAATTAGCAAATGCGGATTTTAATTCCAAAATCCTTCAAATCCGCCACTGCACTAACTCATTCCATAAGAATGTTTTAATTTTTTTTTCTTTAGGCATATATGGTCTTTGAAAGCCCCGGTGCTAAATGGTTTTTGAAAATTTTTTCTTAACTCCATATAATGTTTTCAAACCTTCGAAATTATTTTTAACAGTTCATGAAATAGTCCAAATTTTAATTACTTAATTAATATTTTAATTTTATTCATTAAAAAAAAAAAAATTCTTTAGAATGATTGATTTTATACTAAAATGATATCCTTCAAAAAAAAAAGCTTTTAAAAAGGTCTATTAAATGTAAAAATAGTAAAAATAGAGGACAATTGGTAGGTAGATCGGGTAGTTTTTTAATTGTCCCCTTTAACTACCCCTTTTTCATTTTTTGAAAAATGAAAATTTAATATTTGAAAACCCATTTGATATTTATTTATAGTCTACCCTATTTATTTATTTTTTAAAAATAAATTAATTCATGTGCTCGGACCTGTGGAATGAACAAGTTGTTATATGAGAATTTTCAAGGATTTCTTTATTTCTTATTGATGAAAAAAAAAACTTTTTTCTTTTTCTAAATAAATAAAATCAATCAATAAATACCTCTCTGAGAAACGAGACATTTACCCTGACCCTGAGAAGAAAATTACCTCCATTAAATAAAATACATTTTTTTGTAATCTTAAAATCTTTATACCCTTTATTTCCATAAAAATAATTTTCAAATAGAAATTATTTTTAATTATACCAAATATTTTTATATTAATACTAGCTAAAAATATTTGACTACTTGTTGATTCGAAAAGTAAAATTGATTCCTATGCCCCCTTCAATTTTTTTATTTTTTTTATTTAGTGATGAGCTTTTTGCCATCCCTTTCCTTATACACCATACATTACAAAAACTATTGTACCAAATAAAATGTTACAAGAACATAATACCCAAATTGAACTTTATTTTTAATAATTTGGTTATATACCTTACAATAGGCCAAAAAGGTTCTGTGGAGTGGTCGAAATAGGCTTATTACGATTTTAATTTGAAAATTTTTCCCAATTTTTCTAACTCTATTAAATTACTAAATCCGTTTAAAAAAAATTATTTTTAAAATTTGGAATTAAAAAGTTGATTTAATCGTTCATTCTTCATTGATTTGTTATTTAAATTGAAATCAACCGATGTTTATTGCATTCGTTTTGTATTTGATTTTTTTATTTTTTTTAATTAAAACAAAAAAAATCCATTAATCTGTGATTGAACTTATTCATTAGATTTTATTTTCCATATTTGATGATTGAATATTTTTGAATTTTTATTATAAATGGCATAATTAAGACCAAGAAATGTATATTTGTTACAAAAAAAAAAATTTATTTTATTGAAAATTATGTCCGAAATTGAACATTGAAATTCTATAAATAAAAATGTATATTAATTTAAATATAGAAGAGATTTTTTTTTATTTTTACTAATGATGTTGGTTCGTGCTGAGAGTAGATGAGATATATTAATATAAATGTTCAGAAAAATAAATGCTAGATTTATTTTTCTGAACTGCCACTTGTATTTCCAATCCTTTATCTATTTCTTCACATGTGTTATTGTTATAATAATTGCACTAGTGATTTGGATTTTCCAAATGCGCATGTGTGGTTCGTTCTAGAGAAACTCAGTGATCCAAATTTTTTTTTTTTTATTCTGCCCTTTGGCTTACCGCCATTGGGCTAAAAGTCGTTACATTATTTTTAAAAAATTTGTATAACCAAAACAATTTAAATACAATAATACAACAACATAAGTACAATAAAAACCCATTACAAAACAGTATATAGTTTACAAACAAACAGTATAAAAATATAGTCTAGAAAAACATTATATAAAAACAAACATTGTTAGTAAAGAACACTGTACAAACACAATCTGGTGTGACTGGCGCACAGCACACAGCTTTCTCTTACCTTCGGTAATCGAAAGTTGTGTACTGTGCTTGTCACACCAGATTTTTTGTGTCGACTATGTATTTAGTTTCCGACCGTAGGGTACAATTGA
>JAKCPI010001254.1:0-22345 GCA_023213315.1 Euborellia annulipes
GGGGGCAACCTCTTCCTATATGGAGTGATATGATTGCCCTCAAGGGGCTTGGTGTAGGGGTTAAGAGTGCTAACCTACCGTATACCGAACGTCCGGGTTCGGACCCCAGGCAGTCCGATGATTTTATTTAAGGCATTTGGATACCAAATGGCTTAAATAAGAAATGCCTGGACCCCAAATAATATATATTCATAACTGTTATCGTCAAAGTCTTAAATGGCCTAAGCCGAAAAGACTGTATGAATATGTGGGTGCATGTGGAGTGTGAATGAGAAAAAAGTGTGAATGTTAAAAAAAAAAAAAAAGTGTTATGATTGAAAGGGGAAAGAATATAAAAAAAGGTTTATTGGTAAGATAATAATAATTAAAAAGAAATATTTGCTTGAATACAATTTTTATATTATATAAATATATATATATCATAATAATATTATATTTATAAATCCATGGAAATTATTTTTTAATTTTGCCAAAATAGTTGAATTTTAAAGTTATTGCCTTATTTATAAATGTAGTCATGATATTTTGATTATCTATTTCATTTACGATTTCTGGATATGTATTTATTATGCATACATGATTTAACTCGTTCTTGCGTCATTGTTGAGCGAAGATATGTTTTTATTCTTCTTAACATAGAAAATGAGCGCTCAGCGGTTGCTGATGTGGCCGGGATCACTAAAAGTAGTTTTAGAATATTTCTCAGGTTAGGGAAATAATTTTTTTGATTCTTGATTAAGATTTCTTTGTATTTTATTACAAAATCATTCAAGCATTTAGCGAGTGAATTAATTCCCTAAAGAAATCAAATTCTCTTTTGACCTTTTCTTCTACAAACTCATATTCTTTTAAAATATCTATAACAGATTGGTCCCAAAAACGGGTTTCTAAAATAACAATTTTTTCGATTTGTAGATATTTTAAAAACCCCGGTTGGGAGAATCTTAATTCAATCTCGTTGATTATCCCATCAATAACTTCATAGAAAGTTTTTCTAAAATATTCTTCTATTGACGTGAACTTGTGTTCAGACTCGTTAGGTTTATATAGAAATTTTTAGGAATCTCTCGCTTTCTCGGTAACGAGGGCTCCTCAAGATTCATTTCTTTTATTTTTTTCTTTACATCCTTCCACATTTCATTAAAAAATTGTTCTGAGCGTTTTTTTTTTTAAAGATTCTAAAACTAACTCAACAGCTTCCTTTGCCCCAGCTACAGTTTGCGTTTCACTTTGAAGAACATTGCTCAATTGATCAGTTAAAGAAAACATTAGGATAACTAAGTCTAATTCCAAAGTATATAGAACCCTTTGATAATTGATCATAAAGTCCCTGGCTTTGGACCCTATATCATCATTACAAGATGCTAATGAAAATAGAAAGTCCAAAACAGCAGGGTAAGTATTGATAACCCCTGACAATGAAGTATGTCTGATGGTCCAACGGGTTGGGCATAATGGCCGAGGGCCAGTTTTCTCTATTCCATGAGCCTTAGCAATCTCATGAAAATTATGTGATCGTTTTGGTGATTCTTTGACAATAACTCCTATGTCGTTTACCCATTGAAGGCAATCACGTATTAAAGGAATTCTTTTTGAAGAATCCTGCACAGCCAAATTTAGAGAATGAGCTGAACAATGAATAAATAAAGCCATTGGTTGATCTGCCAACACTCTTGATTTGACACCGTTTTTTATTCCGGTCATATTTGATCCTCCGTCATAGCATTGTCCTCGCAAGAGATCCATACTTAAATCAAAACGAATAAGCATGTCTTTTATAATATTATACAATGATTCCCCAGTCATAGAGTGAGTGTCATAGAGACCAAGAAAAAACTCATCAATTTCAAGAGTATCTTCATCTACAGATCTGATCGATATAGAAACTTGTTCTTTTCCCTGTACATCATTGGTTTCATCAACAATGAGAGAATATTCTCCTCTTTTTTTTATTATTTTAATAATTTTACGCAAAATATCATGGGAAATAATTCTCAATATTTCATTCTGAATATCTGAAGAATTATATGATTTTTTGTGTTTTAAAAATAATTTTAATTCTGGAATGTCATTTTCCCTGAGACGTAATAATTGAATGAAATTTCCTTCATTAATATCATGTGCTCTAAATGCAATTCCCTGACGAGCTAAATATAATGCTGAGGTTATTATTGTTTTTAGAGCGATTTGATTTTGTATTTGAACAGATAATGTTTGTTCAGATAATAAGGAAATAATTGGAGTATTTTTCTTCAGTGCTTCTAATTTTATAAATGATTCTTTGTGAAAAGCAGATTTTTCGTGACTTTTTAATTTTATGATAATTTTTTTTCCAGTTTTTATACCCATCAATCACTAAGTTTGTTTCATGATTTTTTTCACATTTTACTAATTTTTTTCCTAGCGCTTGGACACATATGAAACAAAAAATACTTTTAGTCATTGAGTCAAAATGAAGCCAAGGGTATGTTGTGAACCACTCATTCTGAAAATTATGATTACGTCCAGATTGGGTCCATGGAGGAATATCCAAAGGTTGATACGGTTCGTTTAAAGAGCATATCTTTTCGTGTGTGTTTTTAGTAAAAGCAAAAGAAACACTCTTTACAGGAGCAGATGGATCATCGGCGATGTTTTCTGTTAAATAAATGAATAAATTATTTAATTGAATTTCCGATCTCTGAGCAAGGCAACAAAACAATAAACAAGCATAATGACTCATTTTTTGAAATTATTATATTAATACCTATGGTGTTTGTGGAAGAAATGTTACTGCTGGTACTAGGGCGATGCTCATGGTGCAAAGGACTACCCGTGCTAATGCTTCCTTTTTCTAAAGAGCCTACGAAAGAACCAGATATAATAAGAAATTTTCATTTTTTTATTAAATTTTTAGCGTACGTATATTTTTGGCGAAGAAAAATAAGTTTTTAAGAGTAGGCCTACGGCCATTCTTACCTGTTTCTTTTTTAAAATAATCATCAATAAATCGACGTTTCATTTTTTTCTTCTTATAACTGTTAATCAACTACACTAAATAGTCTGTAGTCCTTTATATTTAACTTTTACAAATATATAGTTTAACAATATGCAAATTATTTAATCATTTTATTTTATTTTGAAATTCCTATCGGGATCCCCGTTTATTTGCCCGAGGTGCTTCCGTGCACGAAGACACACACCTCAAACCCAACCGGCCTCTGGCCGTAGCCATCTACCGGCACCCCGTGAAGTTACATCATTTTCTATCTCTAACTCCTCCTCCTTCGTTCCTCTCTAGCTAGTGAACTAATCCTTATTTCTGGTTCCAACCGGCTCCTTATATCCAACCTCTTCTATGCTATGGAGGATGTCCTAGTTTGAGGAGGGACTCCCTCAGCACCGGCGTGTAGCCTGCTCCTTTCGAAGAATGCATCACTGAGAGGGAACCTTCTTTACGTCCCTTCCACAGGACGGGATGTCACAGCAACTCCCTCTCCTCGTAGAATTGCCTGAGGGCTATTGTGGTGAGATCCTATATTCCAATCCAGGGCTTGCTTGAGGATTTGTTTACATTAAATAAATATTTTTATTTAATGAAAAATCCCGCACGCCAAGGATTTGAACAGGGATCTTCTTTGCAGAAGCTGACACCCTAGCTCACTACACCAGCGAGCCCTCCTATTATTTAATCAAAATTTTTTTTTAGGCTATATAGTAGATTTGTTATTTACTATTTGAAGGAAATAAATATTTTTAATTTTCTTTATTTTAATTTTTTTTTTCCAAGGCATAAAGTCTCAAGTTTTCATGTTATCTAAATTTTATTATTTTAATTCCATATAAAATGTATTTAGAATTTAGAAATACAATAGGTCTATATAAAATAAAAAAAATTTCTTACTTTTTTAATTTTTTTTTAATTTAAATAAAAAAAATTTTAAAATATATCATTTTTAAAACTAAATGAAATAAAAGAAGAAATTTTGCCCCCCCCTGCCCCCCCCTGTAGGATGCCAGGGGGGGCAATGTACCCGTGCCCCCCCAGTTCCGGCGCCTATGGCGACATATGCATAAAAAATGAGGTTTTTCGAAAAAAAATTAATTTTGGAGTTAATTACTCGGGATTTTTTTATTTATTCTATTAGAGGTTTTCTTTCTGCACCAAATGACATCCCATTTAGTCTGATCTGATTAGTCGTTCGGAATCTACAGGGGTTTAAACTTTCAAATTAGAATTTACCTCAGCGCGGTAAAATAAAATGATAGGAAAAAAATAAATGGTGCAATCTTTAGCTGAAAACTCATTCTTTCTAACCGTATATTTCTCATAATTATACCTCTTAAGACACAGGAGTTATTCAAGCCAATAAACTTTTTCGTGCATGCCCCTCTAACATGCCACTATAGACACATGATTTGTAAGACGTTGTCACGTCAAAAGGTAAAATGATTTTCACGGGAGGGAAAAAAAATTCAAAAAAAAAAAAAAAAGTAAAATGAAAAAAATTTTTTATAGGAAATACAAGTTTCGGTTTCGGTTACGGTTTCGGCCGAAACTAAGGTTGAGGCCGAATATTCGGTTTCGGTTTCGGTTTCGGCTGAAAATCTTGTTTCGGTCGGACCCTAACTTAAACTCTTGTTGTATTGATACCTTTATTAATTTTTTATTCATTTAATAAAATCAAGTTTATATTGGTTGTCACGGCTTTTAGAATTTATTATTTATTAGAGGGCTCGCTGGTGTAGTGAGCTAGGGTGTCGGCTTCTACAAAGAAGATCCCTGTTCAAATCCTAGGCGTGCGGGATTTTTCATTAAATAAAAATATTTATTTAATGTAAACAAATCCTCAAGCAGGCACTGGATTGGAATATAGGATCTCACCACAATAGCCCTCAGGCAACTCTACGAGGAGAGGGAGTTGCTGTGACATCCCGTCCTGTGGAAGGGACGTAAAGAAGGTTCCCTCTCAGTGATGCATTCTTCGAAAGGAGTAGGCGACACCCCGGTGCTGAGGGAGTCCCTCCTCAAACCAGGACATCCTCCATAGCATAGAAGAGATTGGATATAAGGAGCCGGTTGGAACCAGAAATAAGGATTAGTTCACTAGCTAGAGACGAAAGCAGGAGGAGGAGTTAGAGATAGAAAAGGACGTAACTTCACGTGGAGCCGGTACGGCAGAGGCCGGTTGGGTTTGAGGTGTGTGTCTTCGTGCACGAAAGCACCTCGGGTAATTTTTTTTTTTTTTTTTTTTTGAAATTCCTATCGGGATCCCCGTTTATTTACCCGAGGTGCTTACGTGTACGGAGACACACACCTCAAACCCAACCGGCCTCTGGCCGTAGCCATCTACCGGCACCCCGTGAAGTTACATCATTTCCTATCTCTAGCTCCTCCTCCTTCGTTCGTCTCTAGCTGGTGAACTAATCCTTATTTCTGGTTCTCTTATCCAACCTCTTCTATGCTATGGAGGATGTCCTAGTTGAGGAGGGACTCCCTCAGCACCGGCGTGTAGCCTACTCCTTTCGAAGAATGCATCACTGAAAGGGAATCCTCTTTACGTCCCTTCCACAGGACGGGATGTCACAGCAACTCCCTCTCCTCGTAGAGTTGCCTGAGGGCTATTGTGGAAAGATCCTATATTCCAATCCAGGGCTTGCTTGAGGATTTGTTTACATTAAATAAATATTTTTATTTAATGAAAAATCCTGCATGCCAAGGAACCTCGGGTAAATAAATGGAAATCCCGATAGGAATTTCAAATAAATAAATCATTTTCAACAGGCGTCAGACCGTGCGACGGGCCGGCCTGTTCTATTTCTTCCGGTCGCAAAAAAAAACTCATTCAGCCGACCCCGCACTGTGGGAATAAGGCTAAGAAAGAAGATTGGCTACCAATAAATAGAGACGGGGTCTAAATCACCGAAAAAGACCTTAAATATACAAAAAAAAAAATTAAAAGTTGAACAAAAAAGTCAGCTGTTCCAAACGTTTTTCTAAATTACATTGGATACCAATTATTTTAGATTGGATTGAGTTCAAATGGCCTCAGATGCCAAAAATTGAAGAAAATATACAATCAATTTTATATCTCTTGTTAAGATGACAGATATTTTGAAAATGTACAGAATCACAAAAGGAAGTAAAAATTGTTACGCTTAACGTCCTTCCTAACGGCGAGATATTGTATTTAATTAATTAAAAAAGAAAAAAAAAAGAGAGATCCGTTCTTTGACACACCCGGTGTCGTGGGTGGGGATTTGGAATGGAATATGTCAACTAACTCAAGTACCGGATGACAGATAGTGAGCAGTCAACCTGCGAGTCAATCAAATCTGGAAATCTTCATTCCTTTAATTTAAACCTAACTTTGGTTTATGGGAGCCAAATGACAGAGAGAGAACTATTAATGTAATAATGGAGATTGAATTACGATTATAATCTTAGTAACTAACTTAGGGTATTTAATTTAGAAAATACCAACCAAATAAATCAAAAAAGTTTTTGTGCATTTTAAATAATGAAAATTTAAAAATAAAATACCGTACTAGATTATAAATATAAATTTCAAAGATTTATTAAAAAATTAATATTTCAAACACTTAATGGTAATTACAACTGATTTTTTACTTTCTCTTACCTATGTATGAAAAAAGTATCTCAAGAACAAAAAGAGCTACGAGATTAAAATTTTATATTTAAGTTAGACACCCCCCTGGGACGTGATACGAAGCTTTTGAACAAAATCGTTTAAAAAGTACTAGCACTTTACTGATGTACTTTTTCAGTTTTTTACGATTTTCTCAAAATTCGTTCCAATGATTTTGATTAAAATTCAAAAATTAATTGTTTTTTAGATGCTCTTTAAAATGTATATTCTCATTTTGCCCTTGAAATCTTCTGAAACACACTTCACAACTTTCGATTACCGAAGGTTATAATTTTTCGTTTGACTCCGTTTTTTTTTTTCATTCGAAATCTCCGGCTCTTTTGGAAATCTTTGTTGACAGCACTGGTCAAAATGAGTATTAACAAGTAAGTGTTTAAAAATAAAAATGTTAATTTCTAATAAATTTTTATAACCTAGTGTTTTTTATTTATTTTTTAAATTATCATCCATAAGCCTATATATACAGGTTCACAGTGGCGTACCGAGGGGGGCGAGGGGGGCGGTCCGCCCCAGGCCCCGAGCCGGCATAGGCCCCCATATATTTATAAAAAAAAAAAATTTAATGAAAATTTCCCTTTGAGAGGCTCCGGGGCCCTCAGGGCTCAAGTAAAAACGGAAAAATTTAGATAAAAAAAAGAAAATTTAATGAAAATTTCTCTTTGAGAGGCCCCGGGGCCCTCAGGGCTCAAGTAAAAGCGAGAGGCCCCGGGGCCCTCAGAGCTCAAGTAAAAATGGAAAAATTTAGATAAAAAAAAAAGAAAATTTAATGAAAATTTCTCTTTGAGAGGCCCCGGGGCCCTCAGGGCTCAAGTAAAAACAAAATTTAATGAAAATTTCTTTTTGAGAGGCCCCTGGGTCCTTGGGGTTCAGGGATATACGGTATTTTAAAAATATTTTTGTGTATGGAGGAGAAGGATATATAAAGATGAGGCCCCCTCTCAAAAAAAAAAATTCAATTTAAGGCCCCCTTTTTTAGAGCCGCCCCAGGGATAAACTAATTAAAAAGGTTATTAAGGAGCTAGTAATCGACAAATATCCAGGCCCTGACGGTATTCCCCCCCCATCGTCATTAAAAAATGTTCCCCTGAATTGGTCCCAATATTATCCAGGTTGTTCAACCTCTCATTTTCCTCGGGAAATTTTCCCGACTCTTGGAAATTGGCAAATATTCAACCTATTCCCAAAAAAGGTGACTCCTCTCTTCCCAGCAACTATCGCCCAATCGCAATAACCTCCATACTATCCAAAATTATGGAAAAAGCCCTCAACATTCAAATTTTAAATCATCTGGAACATTGCGGAATGATGAATGATAGGCAATATGGTTTCAGGCATGCTCGTTCGACTGGGGATATTTTGAGCTTTGTCACACACCTCTGGAACAAAGCCATGGAAATGAAAGGGGAAACTATTGCAGTTGCTCTTGACATTTCGAAGGCTTTCGATCAGGTATGGCATAAAAATCTTTATGCTAAACTTCCATCTTTTGGCCTATCTTCTGAGCTGTGCCAGTGGATCAAGAGCTTTCTAACGGAGCGAAAGATCTCGGTTGTAGTTGACGGTGTGTCTTCTATTCCGCATTCAATCAACGCAGGTGTTCCCCAGGGTTCTGTCCTCTCTCCCACCCTATTCCTTATGTACATTAACGATCTCATGGGAGTAACCTCCAACCCAATTCATTGCTTTGCTGATGACAGTACCCTGCACTCAGTCAGGACTGGTGAAACCTCATCCACTGGTCGTCTGGGGGCTGTGTCGTCGATAAATGATGATCTTGGTCTCTTGGAGGAATGGGGAAACCTCAATCAAGTAAAATTCAATTCCCAAAAAACTCAATGTTGTTTAATTTCTAGACAAAAAAATAGGATTTGCCCCTCCCCTTATTTACAGCAATAATGGCCTCGAGTTCAAAGATTCATTTTCTGTTCTGGGAGTGACAGTTACATCTGATCTCTCCTGGAGCAACCACATCTCTTCTGTGGTTAAATCTACCGCAAGGAAATTGGGTTTCCTATTCAAAACGAAGCGTTACTTTTCCTCCCAACAACTCCTAATCCTCTATAAAGCCCAAATTCGGCCGTGTCTTGAATATTGTTCCCACCTTTGGCGAGGGGCGTCAAAAGACGCTCTCTCCTCCTTGGAAGCCATACAGAGGCGTGCAATTAGACTGATAGGTGATTCTACCCTTACTGCATCCCTACAGTCACTAGATCATAGAAGAAGAGTATCTTCACTATCTCTCTTCTACAGGTATTACCATGGTCAATGCTCTGCCGAATTAAAATCAATTATCCCACCCAATGCAACATATTCACGGAACACAAGAGAGGCATCTTCCCAGCATCCCTATGCTGTTCAGATCACGACTAACAGAACAAAACAATTTCATTCTTCCTTTGTCCCCATGACCTCCCGTGATTGGAACAAGCTCCCTGCGTCTATCTTCCCCAAAACCTACAATCTTCAGACTTTCAAGTCTAACCTCAACAGGCATCTTCTCAGTTCCCGCAGTTGAGTTTCCCCTTTATGCTTCTCCTTTTGTTTTTATTTTCTTCCTGGCTGCATGTGACTATTGGTCATTATAGGTCTTCGGACCTTATGCACCCATTCCAAAAAAAAAAAAAAAAAAAAGGCCCCCAACTGCCTCGGTACGCCTCTGCAGGTTCATTCTCTAAGCAAAATCGAAAACTTTTAACATTTGAAATCATTAATCAGCGTTAATTCATTTTAACACCTCCTTGCCTCAAATTGCTATTCCGCAAGCAAAAACCAAAGCGTAATCATTTAGTCAATAGTGTTATAAATTAATGTCATGTCTAGGCGGTGCCTTTAATATTTTAACACCGTATTTAATGCATCAAAATGGCTTCTTTAACCTAAAAATTAAGGTTATGATTTTGACAACTTTGAGATAAAAGCATCATGTATGTTAACGCCGCTGTTAAAAATTTGTTTAGAGAATAGCATTTCTTAACGCTGATGTTATGACTACTTTTTAACACCTAATTTATGATGTTAAGTTTTAACATCTGTTTTTAGAGAATAGACCGGATAATGTTTTAAATAGAGCCTTCTTAAATACTATATTTTATTTTTACTTCGATTCTTTAAATTTTTTCATATATTTTTTTTAAGGGTCATTTTGGTTGCCTACCAATCAGGAATGAAACATCCCATAGCGCCTAAAACATTAAATCAATAATTAATTTTAAACCAAAGCTTCCGCTAGTAAATAATCTCGAGAGAGTCCATTTCGCGTTAAATCAATCCAATCTATGAATATTAATATTTCTGTTATCTCTGAAATTGCATATTACACCGTCATTTATTTTTGGAAATGCTCACCTTCCACCTTAGCTTCATTAATATCAATAACATTAACAAATAATAATAATGCATTTAATGTCATTCATATAGTTGGTCTTAAGACGAAGGTCTTTTTTGTATTTTTTAAGAAAACTGAAATTTTAGTTCTTGTTGGGATCATCAAAAAGCCGATTTCGGAGATGTGAAAACTTGAACTTGACCAATTATCTTTAAAATAAGATATTATTATTTGAGACTTAATTGATGACACTTTTTATCAAATTCAAGTCATTGGCTCTGGGTCATCGACAGAGGATGTCCCTCCCCTCTTGTTCTAGAGGTCAGAGGTTAACTTCCCCTCACGAAATGCCTCTTAATTATATTGGATATCAATTTAAAAAGTAGCGACTGGGTATAAATGGTCTACCATTCCGAAAAGATATTACAAATAAAACATAAGCGTAACTGATTAGGGTCCTTTAAAATTTATAATTTTTTCTGTACTGGCTGTGAGTGTTAACTATTAATATTGGAGTGGAGTCAGCCAAAGAAAGAATAAAAAACAATTTTATCTGTCGACGTTTCGAGCGCCAATCACCTTCTTCCTCGGGACAGTCTAATGTCAATTTTTACGGATAGTAATGATGTCAAATGATACTCATTTTACTACTATCTGTGAAAATTGACATTAGACTGTCCCGAAGAAGAGCGTGATTGGCGCTCGAAACGTCTACAGAAAAAAATTGTTTTTTTTTTCTTTCTTTGGCTGACTCCACTCCAATATTAATAGTTAAAATTTATATTAAAGAATTTTTTTTAATTTTATTTTTTTGGTAAAATTACAATTCTTAAAAAAAATTCTAATTTACAATGTGTTGGAATTTTTTAAACTGAAAACGTGTAGAGTGGGCATTGATCCTGAAAGATGCAGTCGGCGCCACAACGGCCTGCGTGGAGCCTCGAGCTTAGGCAGCCAAAATGCTTAGTCGTCGCAAGTGTTGTCTTTAAAGTAACTTTTGCCCTTTCAGTTGCATTAAAAAAAGATTTATTTTCTTTTTACCCTCTCAGTTTTCCCTCCGGTGCGGGGACGACTAGGACATCCTCCCTAGCATAAAAGAGGTTGGATAAAATAAGCCGTATGGAACTAGAAATAACTAGCTAGAAAGGAACTCAGGAGGAGGAGTTAGAGATAGGAAATAATGTAACTTCTCGGGGTGCCGGTAGATGGCTACGACTTGGGTTCGAGGTGTGTGTCTTCTTCATGCACCCCGATTGGAATTTCAAAAAATAATAATTTATTTTAAAAATATTGGTTTTATTGACTAAGCTCAAGGCTCCAATCTCGAGCGTATCAGGCACTTGTGACGCCAACTGTATGTTCCAGGATCAAAACATTCTAGAGATATATTTATTCGAGATTCTAATTTAATAGTCTCCATTCCCTCTCTCTCTCCTTCATCTATTATCTTAAATATTTTGTTTTCTTCTTTTACAAGCTAAAGGAAAAGGAATTTCGGTCAGACATGCGATGCGAGTTGGGATAATGATTCTTTTGGGATGTGTGTATGTGTGTGTCTGTTTAATTTGAATTTAGAATTTTTTTCTAAATTATCTCATAATAACAAAGAACATTTTCTTTAATATTTGGAACCCACATGAATCAGAGTGGTCCATTCTTTTAAAAAAATCTGGTGTGACTGGGTCACATCACACAACTTTCTTTTATCTTCGGTAATCGAAAGTTGTGTTCTGTGCTTGTCACACAAGATTTTTTTGTGTCGATATATATTTAGTTTCCGACAATACAGCACATTTGATTTCAAGATGTAAAATTGCCCCCGGGTCTGGCGTAGTAGGTAGCGTGCCTACCTCCTATACCAAACGTCGCGGGTTCGGACCCAGGCAGTCCGATGATTTTATTTAAGCCATTTGGATACCAGATGGCTTAAATAGAAATGCCTGAACACCAAATTGATTTATTAATTACAACGGTTATCGTCAAAGTCTTATATGGCCTAAGTTGCCGAAAAGACTGTGTGAATGTGGGTGTGAGTGTGAGTGTGAATGAGAAAAAAGTGTGAATGTTTTTTTTATAAAAAAAAAAAAAAAAAGATGTAAAATTTATAAACAAGGGAGAATATTTAGATTTTGTTACCATGACAACCATTTCTCCTATCTTTGCTATGAAGTACAAGAGTAAAATGGTCTTCGGAAGATTTCAATGGCAAAATGAAAATATACAATTTATATTTTCATCTAAAAAATAATTGATTTTTGAATTTTAATCAAAATCGTTGGAGCGAATTTTGAGAAAATAGAAAAAAATTAAAAAAGCACATCAGTAAAGTACTAGTACTCTTTGGCCGATTTCGATTAAAAGCTTATTTTCACACTCCAGGGGGGTGACTAACTTAAATATAAAATTTCAACCTCCTAGCTCAATTCCTTCATGCTTTAAATTGAACCCAAACACACAGACAGACCATTTCGCGAAAATCACTTTTACTTTCTCTTACCTCTATATATATGTTAATATATATAGAGAGAGAAAGTATTGGATTCATGTCAAAAATTCGATGTCGAGATTTTGATGGATCTTCACGTTTTGAGGTCCCCTGAATCCAAAAAAGTGGTTTTCGCGACATGTTTTGTTTGTCTGTCTGTCTGTCTGTGTGTCTGTGTGTCTGTCTGTGAACAAAATATCTCAAGAACGAAAAGAGCTAGGAGGTTGAAATTTTATATTTAAGTTAGGCACCCCCCTGGGACGTGACACGAAGCTTTTCAACAAAATTGGCCAAAAAGTACTAGTACTTTACTGATGCAATTTTTCAGTTTTTTTCGATTTTCTCAAAATTTGCTCCAACGATTTTTTTTTTAAATTCAAAAATCAATTATTTTTTAGATTCCTTATAAAATGTATATTCTCATTTTGTCATTGAAATCTTCTGAAGACCACTTTACTCTTGTACTCCATAGAAAAGATAGGAGAAATGGTTGCCATGGTATCAAAATATAAACATTTTGCCATACTTATAAATTTTACATCTTGAATTCAATCGTACCATATGGTCGGAAACTAAATACATGTCGACACAAAAAATCTGGTGTGACAAGCACAGAACACAACTTTCAATTACCGAAGGTAAGAGAAAGTTGTGTGCTGTGCGCCAGTCACACCAGATTTTTTTGGACTCAGGGAACCTCAAAACGTGTATATCCATCAAAATCTCGACATCGAATGTTTAGCATGAATTCAATACTTTCTCTCAATATATTAACATATATAGATAAGATAAAGTAAAAGAAAAGTTTCAACAACATTATAATTTTTAATGCCCCCCTCTCATATCAGTTTATTTATCTTGCAGCTCTCACAAACAAAAAAAAATCTTTTTTTTTTTTACATTGAGGTCTTTTGTAAATATAAAACAAAATATAAGAGGTTGTGTACTGTATAAATATATAGCAAGGGATAAGAGAGCGAGAGAAAGAGAAAAAAAAAAACAAGCAAAGGCCTTTGAAAGGAAAGTAGGTACGTGAATGACGCAGAGGCCGGGAATGCATCAAATGACGAAGATTGAATCGCCTCCTCTCTCAGGTGGATGGATTCTTTCTCTCAAATAATCTTATAATAACTTCCCTTTCTATGAGGTTAAATAAACTGGCCTGGCCACCACAGAACTCTTAACGTGAGAGTTAATAAAAATGAAAACATTGTGTGGTTTTATGAAACCACGATGCAAGTGAAACTTTTTTCGGATCGTATGCGTTTAACTGAAAATTTTCAGAAAATTATTCAATTAAGGGTATTAAAATCGCGTTTTTAATCTTAACTTAATAATTGGAAAATAGGAATGATTTTGGGAAATCAAAAGACGCATGTTAAAAACTGAGAACAATATTTATTTAGTATTTGAATCATTTTATATTAAATTTCAACTTTCCTATTTTTGTCGTCACTGCTTGTGACGTCATAACTTGTAGCGTCACGGCCTTTGACGTCACGGCTTGTAACGCGACATGCTGATAGAGAAAAGAAAAAATTTGTGTCGATCAAAATAAAGTTTCATGTAGATGGCGCTGACGTCACTGCATATAAAATTCAAGTAGTTGTTTGTTAGAGGTTAGTTCACTTAACTCGGAGCAAGTGCATAGTATACTTGAAACGACTGCAGGAAGCAGCCCAAACGTTGTACAATATTTATATTTTTAATAAATAATTAATAACAAAATATGGTCTATAATTAAAAACTCCCATAATAATAAATTAACTAACCAACAGGTGACAAATCCATTCAATTCTCAGCTAATACCAATCTTTACAAGTTATTCAATATATGTCAACATTTCTTGACATCCCGACATTGTGTCAGTTAGTTAGAGTGATTTTAGTGACGGTATTTTTGCTATTTTTAGAAAAAAACCGAATTTAATGACCAAATTGCTTGATTTAAAACCCAAATTGTTTACGAACCCACCGTATTCTCCAGATTTGGCACCAAGTTTTCAAAAAGATGGTCAAGGGAAAGAGATTTGTTCTCAATAAAGAAGTGAAACTTGTTTTTTTTTGAAACCAAAGAAATGTTGGGAAGCGTGGAGTGAATATATGGCTCTTGAAAGAGACTTTTAGTAAACTGTAGTGGTAGTGCGTCCCGGGTTGTTTTTAATTTGAATAGCAACAGACGTCTAACAAGTGTTCTTTTAATGATGTTTAATAATAATAATAACTAGAAGCGATTGGACCATTGCGTGATGTTATTTATTAAATGATCGCTAAAAAAAAAACATATTTTTTTAATTCATGACAATTTGATTATTTTTATTTTATATTTAAATATATAGTGATGGCAAAAATAGAACTGTATTCTGTCGGTCTATAAGAAACTTTTTTGTATTTCATTTGTCGATTATAACGCAGGCTATTTGACCCAATTTTTTTTCATTTATCAGGCTAGCTCCATACTTCTTCATTCACTAAATATCCACTTGTTGATTTCCTAGATTTGAAGCGCGAAATTCCTTTTATTTCCAAATTCATTCTCATTTAACACACATTTTTCATGAATTAATTGTATTTTTACTTTTTTTTTTTGGAAGAAATCCAAATTTTATTTAAAAGTTGAAGAAAAAGAGACTCTTTTTCGGCCTTCCTCAGGACGATTAATTAGAATACAAGATTAAGAGTATTATATTTAATTAACATTGCAAATTATACAATATTTATTTAAGCTATATGTATTAAGAGTGACTTGCTCGCTTACAATCAATCAATCATTGATTGTAAGAAGCCCTAAATAAATATTGTATAATTTGCAGGAGAAAGGTCGTGATTTTTAGACCGAAACGTCGACGTTTAACAATTAAATAAATGTTTTTTTATTTAATTCCTTGGCTGCAAAGTCTTCTATACCCAATTTATTGATTTAATACGAATGGAGCATAAAATTAAAATTTTTTACATTTTTTTAAACATTTTACATGTTAATATTTTTTTTGAAAAAATGCTGCGAATTTTCCTAAGGACGTGGCGTGGCAAGTTATAAAAATGAGGATAGATGTATACTAATTTTTTTCAATGAAAAAAATTACTTTTTAAGAGGGTTTTCTTCAAATATAACTCTTCTTCATCAGCAGCTCACTCTAATGCCACTGTTAGAGCAATATTTAGAGATTGGCTGGCTTATGCATTACAACCATAAATATATTTAATATTTACTGAGTATTTTCTAAGCACGACTTATAGAGTTTTTAAAAAGTCGACTTGAAAGTCGAAAAGTCGCCTTTTAGAAATGATTAATCGATTCAGAGAATCGAAAAATATAAAATCGATTCCGAGAATCGAAAATCAACTTTTCCATAGCTACATTAGTGTGAGCCGTTGATGAAGAAGAGCTATATTAGGAGAAAACATTTTTTTCTATCCTCAAACCCAGAATAATAGTTTAGCGGCCAAGTAAATAAATAAAATTATCTCTAAAAAATACAATTTTATAAAAGAAAAAAAAAATTCGACATTGCTAATGAAAATATTTTTCCCGAGTTTTTTTTTTTTCACCCTGCCATTCATCATTCCAACTATATTTACAAATCAAAAGCTCATAAATCAAAAATATAAAATGTTTTATTTGAATCGCGATTCATTGTTGAATAAACATTTTATCAAAGAGGCGTCCAACAAATGGGCAAGTTCAAATTTTATTTAATCTGACTGGGTGGATGTTATCTTTTTTTTTTTTTTTCCTCGTTCAGCCTCTTTTTTTCCAAAGGAATCTTTGATTGATAATAATCGATATCACAATTTGAAAGACGACCCCAAGAAATGTCACCCTCAATATTCCTCAGGTGTTTGATAGAGCAAAAAAAAAAAAAAATCGAGAAATATCATCTTCTCGTTTTATATTTCCAATATTTTATTTTTTATTATATATAATAATAATAATATAGCGTAAAAATAGCCTACAATCAATATCGTTTTTATTTTTTTAATTAATTTTAAATGGCAAAGCGGATATTTAATATGGAACACTCCTACCTACACCCTGTTCCATAATCTAGATATAAAAATATTAAACCATAATATTCGTTTAAAAGAAGTATTTTGCGCAACTTTTAACGATACTAATTATTTAAATAAGTTATATGTGGGGGTGCAGGTATTTGGTATCCAAATTATTTAAAATAAACATTCATAGGACTGTCCGGAATGCGAACTCACGCCTCTTGAACCAATATTGACATAAAAGACGTATTATTATTATTATAAGTTACAATACATATAGTCACAGAGCTGGCGATGAAAATGGGCTAATATTTTTCGCATTTTAGTGATGGAAAGATACTCTAGAGTCAGCACTTGCAGTACCGGGGCGTTTAGCGGGAATAAGCCGGTAAAGTTGCGGGAAAATGTTTTTTCGCAAATATCTCAAAAACTATGGGGTTTTCCGCAAAAATTCATCAATACAAAAATAATTGAAATTAAATTACAAACAATAATGGTCTAGTACATAATCACGCTAAAGTGAACGGTTCGGGAGATATAGAGGGGTAAAATTTGATGGCTGTCATGGTAACATTTCTCTATCTCACAGTCAGAGTCTTCTTTTATATGAACTTAAAAATTCAAATTTTACCCCTCTATATAGACCATTTTTGAAAATTTGTAAATGTTTCTTTGCAGCTCTGATGATGGCAATGAGCCGTAACCGATTAAAAGTCGCCAATAAAATTGAAAAATGAAATTTTAATTTATTTTATTTTAATTTTCACATCAATATCATATGAACAGTAAAATTCCTTATCTAATAATGATTTTAAAAAAATCGGCATTGAAGGCTATTTTTCTAGATTATTTGGTAGTCGTTTTCAAAGTTAAAATTGACAGACAACCGAGGGGAGAATTTTGAGAAGTCATTTGAGAATGCAATTCATTTTAAGTATACCTATATGCAGGAGTTGACTTTCTTCTTTTATGCATTACTTGAATGTTGAAAGCTATCAAACACTAGATTATAGGATTTTAAATGCATATTTTAAGTGCATTTTTTGCGGATTTTTAGTTAATATTGATCAGAACCCTTTTAATAAATATTGCCAACTCTAATTTTTTTTACCGCTCTCTGCAGACCGATTCCTTTTAATATCATTTTATAAAATCAGAATCCGAATTTTGTTTATGGATTCTATGATCTGAAAAAAATATATAAGTTTAATGATTAATTTCAGTACCAGTGGCTGAATGTATAATGAGAGGTGAGGAGATCAAAGCTGCTGAAAGTATTAAAGAAAAAAATATATTTCTCTTCCGCTTTATTTCAAACTCTTGTCGACGTTTCGGCCAATATTCCGGCCCTCATCAGGACAATGTGCTGTTTGCCCCGAGCTTAAAGAGACTCTCCTGACGTATTGTTGGTGCGAACACTATTGAACCTATTGATGAGTTAAAAAAAAAAAATGGTCGATTTAAAATTAGGATTTTTTCAAAAAAACTGAAATATTTCATATATAGCCTACAGGCTTCTGAAATAATTTTGTAGTCATGATTCATGACATTAGACGAATTTTTGCACCAATTTTTTTTTTTTTTAGACACTCACAATTTTTTTTCGTTCACACTCACACTCAGATTCACACAGTCTTCTCGGCAACTCAAGCCATATAAGACTTAAACGATACTCTTATTTATTAATTATATATATTTGGGGTCCAGACATTCTTATTCAAACCATTTGATAACCAAATGGCTTAAATAAAATCATCGGACTGCCTGGGATCCGAACCCACGACTCTCGGTATAGAAGGTTAGCATGTTAGCCACTACACCAAGCCTGAGGGTGTTCGCACCAACAATACTTCAGGAGTTACTTTAAGCTGGGGTCAAACAGCACATTGTCCTGATAAAGGCCGGAATATCGGCTGAAACGTCGACAAGTGTTCGAAATAAAGCAGAAGAGAGAAATATATATTTTTTTTTTGGCTTTCAGTTGCCTTGGTCTCCTCACTTCTCATTTAAGATATAATATACAGTAAGTCAATCTTTGATTTAAATATTAGATCTTACTTGATTTGGATTTCAAATTCTCAGAAAAAGAAAAATATGATAGGAAAAGGAGAGAAGTGAGTTAATTAGAAATTCCCACTTGGGATTCGATTTCCGAATCAGGTGAAAAAAAAAATATATTCCTTCTCTTATCACATCAAAACCTAAAAAAGGGGGGAGGGGATGAAATTTCCAAAAGTAATGGGAAAAAAAAATTGGGAAATCATTAGCTTATACTAAATAGAACCGTTATGATTTTGTTATTAGTCAGAGCAAGAAGAGAGAGAGAGAGAGAGAGCAGGCAACCTTTGAAAAATAAACCACTCAAAGGGAATGCGGATCCAGGGGAATTTTTTTAACCGGAAGTTTTAGACATAACGACACAATATGTTGTAATTATTGTCCTCGTTAGTGCACCGTTCAAAGATCTCATTTGTTGTTTAAACTTGTAGAGAATTTTTAACACTTCTCCCAATGAGCAAAAATTTTATACAGAAAAAAATGTGAGATAGAAGTTACGAATATATTTCCCGAGAAGAGGGCGTGGTTGTGTGTCTTCAAATGTAAGTCAAAAAACAACACCTATTACGAAAATTTGACAAGAGATGTCAGAATGGTAGCTAATAATATTTAATGCATTTGGTTGATTTTCATTGATCTTTTAACAATAAATACTCTATAAATGTTATTATATATTATGTATCTTTTATAAAAGCATAAAAATATATAAATATAGGCCAGATGGGGATCGTCTGTTAGACTAGCCTGCCATCTATTGCAAGAATGGTGAACTAATTTGACATTTGATTTTTAAATAAATCATCTAAGTTTATTTTAAAAATTTCTTAATTAATATGTGATTAATAATAACAATAAATTCATTTTTAAATTTAAAAAAAATTAAAGATTATTGGGACAGATTGTTTTTTTGTATTTGCTTGATAACAAAAAAATTAATTACGATAATTTTTTAATAAGTCATTAAAAAAATTATAACTCTCTGTCCCAATAATTCCTTATGAATATAATTCATTTAAAACAAAACCGCATTGAAAAATTCCTTATAATAATCTAGTTTTTTTTTTAAAGCACGTTTAGACGCCACCCCCTTAATAGGCTTATATTCTTTTTTTTTTAGACATTATCATCACTTTTCGATCAGTTTATTTGTTGGTCCTAGAGAATCGAACCCATGATCTTTAATATTTGTGACTGTAACATTCCTAATTCACCACTCTCTAGCATTTTAAATGATTAAGGGTGTTGATTTGCAATGGCAAATTGTAGGACACGTTTTTTAGCATCTGAGATTATTTAGACTTCTTTTCCTCCTTAGAGGCGAGATCTCTTCCTCTATGCCGTGATCACTTACTTTTGAATCATCTGAGAATATTTTTAATATTAATACGTATTTTCATTTGTCTTATGATTATGCAAATTTATTAGAAGAATATTAGGATTGATTTCATTTTTATTTTATTACATCGCCCTTTTTGGGATGACCTTTGAGGTTCCACGTATGAAATATTATTGATCTATTTGAATAAATAATAGACTTTTTTTTTAATATTTATTTTATGTCGGTTTCAAAAATTTTAAATTGCAAACTGTGCAAAAATTTTTATTATATTTCGTTGGCAATTTTTTTTTTTTTTTTTTTTGCAATAGAATATTACATGAGATCAAACACTGGCAACCTGTCAGGAGACGAGATCGATAAAAGCAAGTCAAAAAATTATATGATCAAATAAGAGAGAGAGAGAGAGAAAGTGAAGGAGAGAGGATTCTCCCAACAAATAGCAAGGACAAGGACAAGAAAGATCAAATTATAAAAGAGATGCCAGCCATAGTTATTTATTTAACAAATTATTGGCAAAAAAAAAAAAACAAAAGAAAGAAATTTTTGTTTTGAAATAACTGTGTGGCCACTATATAACTTTTAAAAACAGAAGAAGGCGGGCCTGGCTAGAAGAATAGACAACAGTCAAGATCAATGTTGTTAAGCAACGTCAAGCGGTGCTGAAAATCGGGGCTAATATATAGTATAGAATGCCAAGACACGGGGACAAGTTTAAACAACTTGCAGGGGTCTAGGCCTAATTGTTGGTAGCAGTTTGGTTTCATTCGATGGAAAATAACTAGAGAATTCTCGGCTTCGGTTCGGGAACGTTGAGCTAATGTCAAGAGAGAACCAGCCCACTGATGGCTTCGGGATTCTATTCTAGAGATTAACCAAAATCGGGATAAATGACCCCCGAGAAACAACCCCGTTGATTGCCCGCCGCAAGTCATCGGTTCCATGTATTTAAATAAAATTATTAGGGTTCGACCGAAACAAGATTTTCAACCGAAACCGAATTTCCACCTCAATCTTAGTTCGGCCCACCGAAACCGAATCTTGTATTTCCTATAAAAAATTTATTTCATTTTTTTTTTTTTCCGCCCTGCGAAAAATTTATTTCCCCTCCCGTGAAAATCATTTTACCTTACTTTTTGGCCAAAACCGAAACTACGGCCGAAATCAGGATTTTTGGCTGAAATTGTAACCGAACCCGTCTATTTGGTCGGTTCGTAAAAATTATATAATCAAGTTATAAAGTCAAATGGCCTCAGCAGGCAAAATGACTAAAAAAAAAAAAAACTGGTGTGACTGGGGTAATCTCGTCAGTTTTAAAAATGGTAACCTTATTCAAAAATCACGAGTAGGCCTAGTAGCAAAAAAATATAAGTAGGCCTATTATTATTTATTTTTTTTTTCTTTGATGGCACAGTTGGCGCCACAAGTGCTTGAGAGTGGAGCCTTGAGCTTAGGCAACCAAACCGTCGGACGTGTTGTGCAACTTTTCCCCTTAAATTGCATTAAATACAAAGACGATTTATTTATTTTAAAAATATTGGTTGACTAATCTCACCGCTCACACTTGTGGCGCCGACTGTACTTTTAAATGAGGCCGTCAATGGGACGAATGGAAGTTTTAAAACCAAAATTTCTTTTTTTGCCTTTTCCAACATCTTTTTTTTAATTCCCTGAAATATCCCTTTTTACATTTTATTATAATAAACAAATAACCACCCTTCGGGGGTGTGTTTAAAAATAGCCGAGCAGACAGACAGACAAGGCGGGCGGGCGGGCGGGCGCATCATTCTGCTATGGAATGTAAACCATCTCCCCTGTTCATCCCTTTAATGTAGTTTATTTATTCTCTCCCTAAAATAGACAATTCCATTTATGAAGTCACATCTCTTTCGAAATAGACCGTCAAGAGTTGGAGATTAATTAGCGAAACTAGACAACAACAGAGCAGCATAAAACACAAATTCTATGGATAGAGTTGCTTGCTATTTGAAATCATTCTTAAATTCTCTTTTATTAACGAATGGTTAAATTAAAATTATGGAATTATTATTCATAAAATTAAGTTTATATTTTTTTCTCGTATCCCACCCACTCAACATCCGGTTCTTTATTCTTTGAATTTTACCTACTAAAGGTAATCAAACTAAAATACAATAAAAATTGTCTTTATAAATTTATCACGTTTTAATTCATTGACGTAGATGAATATAATAATTATAATTTAAAATATAATATAATCGTATGTAGGAAGGCCGTCTAATTCACAGGAAGGTGAAGAAAAAAATCTGGTGTGACTGTCGCACCATCACACTCTTACCTTCGGTAATCGAAAGTTGTGTTCTGTGCTTGTCACACCAGATTTTTCGTGTCGACATATATTTAGTTTCCGCCGGTATATCAGAATTCAAGATGTAAAATTTATAAGTATGAGAAAATATTTATATTTTGTTATAATGACAACCATTTATCCTAACTTTCACCTAAGTCTTCAGAAGA